>JAWDEX010201609.1:243-11521 GCA_035221805.1 Trichilia hirta
CGCGTACGCAAGTCGGATTGATGCACTATTTTCACTATCGGACTCGTGTCGATGAGAGGAATCAGATTTTGGCCACCGATTATCGAAAATGTCTTTAGAACAGTGCCCACGCGCCACTGTAGTATTGTTGAAAAATCGACGTTTTTCCACAATTCAGCTTCTAAAATTAAAAGTTTTTCTTCTTCAAAGCTAGATAGCCTCCTGGTGAGTAATTCTTCACTAAAAAAACTGAATTTTTATGAGTTTAAGAGATAGATAGATGATGGTTTACAATATGGTATCCAAGCCAAATCTCCTTTAGTACGATGGTAGGCTCGAGGATGAGCCAGGCGAAAGCTGGTGGGCCTACAACATCCCGATCCTAGAGGGCGGGGAGTGGTGCTGGGGCAAGAAGGACTGAGCAAGGAGCAGCTCCTGGCAGGCTTTGAGATGGCAGTGGGGGCAGAAGCAAGTCCCACATCGGGATGGGAGAGAACGTTCCTGGTCTATAAAAGTAGAGTTGGAACCAAGTATGTCAACGAGGCCTTTTTGGGATGGGTGGTGGTTTATTCCTGAGAACTCCGCAATTAAGCGTGCTCAGGCGAGAGTAATACCAAGATGGCTGACCTCTTGGGAAGTCCACGATTGACCTATTCCAAGAACAAAATCGTGAGGCCCCAAGAGTTAGGCCAAAGCGGACAATATCGTTGACAACTAGAGATATAACGGAGAAAGTGACACCCTTCCTCAAATCTATGAGTGAACCCTTTACATATTTGCATCTTTCCAAATATTTTTTTAAATAAAATGTTTTATAAACTAAATTAATTGTTTTATATGTTGTTATTGTTAATAATTATGAAAGATATTAGAGTATTATTCTAAATTTCACTTATAAATTGGCATATGGCATATTCGATATCTGATTAAGGCCCACGAGGGCAAATGTGATTTTGATATTGTTGATATAATACTATACTAATATTATAATGATTGTTTATTATTAATATTGCCAGTGGGCCGATATTGGTATTTACCATAGCTATAGGAAAGTAGCCTAAGAACAAACCTACGAAAGACCGCTTAAGTGAGTGGTGCACAGGTATAGTAAGTATAAGAGAAGTTGGTGATATCTTTATGATATAGACTAACCTACCTATGAGAGATAATGTCAAGAACAGCAAAGGTCCAAAGCAAAGGTAAAAATAAATGATGGATAAATATAAAATAAAAATTACTGAGCAAAGATTAAAGACAAATTAAAACACTAAGATTTTAGAACTTAATGTTTTAGGATGATGGTCAGTAAACTAACTCCCTTTTTTTCTTCAATTGAGATTAACTAAAGAGTTATCTCAATCAAAAGATGAAAATTATTTTTGTGAAAAAAATATATATTTTCTTTAAAAAAGTAACATTTGATTAAAACTATTCCTTTAAATTAATTGATAAAATTATTTAAGAAAGGTATTTAAAATATATCAAAGATCAAAGTATTCTTTGTGTCATATGTCTACAATGAATCAAGAAATATGTTTTCAACCATTTAGTGTGCCAAATGTCCATAAAGAATCAAAAGTTTAAACATTTAAAACTAATTTTAAAAACATGAATATGCAATTAATAAGAAAACTTCAACATTAAAACCAAAAGTGGAATCTAGAAAACATACCATACATCCTTAATATTAACCTTATAGTCTTAGCTAGTAATTTAAAAAGACATTATACAAAGGCAAAAAGAGTATTTTTATAAAATATATTATATTATCAACTAATTATGATATTTTTACAAAACACAAAAGGCCTGTATATATAGGCAAAAATGAGAGCTAAATGCCAAAGTAGATAATTGTAATTTTTGACAAATAATGTTACAAACTTTGACAAATGTTGTTCAATAATTTTATTTATCACAAAAATGTCATTGGTGAATTCAAAGATTGATGATTCAAGTTTGGGTTTAAGCATAAAATTGTAGACAATTGATTAAATTTCAACTGCTACTTGCGTCAAGTAAATCTAAAATTTCTATAAAAAATTATGGGCAAAATACTGAAGCAAAGTTGGGCTAGACTAGAACAACAAATAAGCTTGATTAATAACTTTAGAAATATAACTTAGAGTTTAAAATGATTGTTTGTCCAAATATAAAATTTTAGTCCATTAAATCATCTTTTCACATGATTAAGAATCACCTTAATAGCTCTTTTCATTGAAAAGTTATAGCATTTTTACTTTCATTGCATCCAAATAAAAAATAAACAAAAATTACAAAGAAAGTAAATTTTACACCAAAGACCACAAATATGTATAAATTAAGGAAATTAATCATACTTTGAAGTGTAAAATGATGAATTTAGATCTTAATGCTTATAAATTTTTATCCACTCATTATACCCTCAACTAACTTAATGTTAATCCCTTAGCAATACAAAGTGTTAAAATTTGAAAATAATTTAAAATAAGAACTCGTTTACAAAGTATTTGATGTTTTACTTCTTTTGGGTATTTTCAAATAAGTAAGCTCTCAATCATAAGTTTCAAGCAGTATCATAAAATCTTTTAAACAAGGAAGTTATAAACCTTTTTTTATGCTTTAGGTGACACATAAATATTTGGCTTAATTGTAAAAAAGGACATAATTCATTTTTATTATTTCACTAGAATTAACATCCTTTAGGCAATATTTTAAAAAAAATATATATATATATATAACTATGACCTAATTCCTCAGCCAATGACACCCAGACCAGTTAGCCTTAGGGCATAAGGTGTTAATACATCCCCACAAGTCTCTTTAGGAAATGAATATTTATTTATTTAACCTTTTTTTTTCTCTTTTTTTCTTATTAAATGCAAGACTTGTTTTGTATAACTAAATATGCGATTGGGTGGCAACTCAATCCTAGCCTTTACTAACAATGTTTGTATTCATTTTTTCTATTTTCTTAACTTTTTTATGCCCTTAGGAATTATCTCTGGTGAAATTGTCAAAATAAATAGTGTCAAATTCTCAACTTGCACTTACAATTATGTGTCAAAGTAAGTGTGTAATAAGAATAGTTCATAAATTCTTGCCTAATGAAAGTTGCTTTGATATGGTTAAACATGCTATGATCATTCATGGTATTTTATGCACACTTTTTAATTTCTTTTCAAATCAATTAAAAAATTAATCAATTTAGACAACAAATTCACCTTAATGGCTTTAATTAGAGTCCAACTAGTAGTTTCCCACTTATCTCTAGGGTTGCACACACCAATTATTGATAATGGTTCCAATTGATGCTTATGGAAACTTAGAATTCTATTAAAGCTTCACGAAGCTTTTTCAAGTTTTCTACACTTAGAAAATTATCATATAATAATAAGAAAGACAAGTATGGAAAATAATTTCCTTTCGTTTTTTCCCTTCTTTCTCTCTTTCTTTTCTTTGTTTTCTTATCAAAAATGGTGAAAAGCAAAATTTTCTATATGTCTTCTTTTCCATTTGTGAATCAACCTTAAGAGGAAGATGAAAGAAACCATTTTAGTTTAACTTCTAATCCTTCCATCTTGTCCCGCGTGTACTTATGTATCATATAATTAGTTCAATTTTTGTTTAATTACCAAAAGAAATTATGGAAAATAAAAGTAATATTATAGATAGATTTCAGAAAACAATTTTAATTACCATTAATCAATATTAATGGATGACAACTAATTAAATTTATATATATTAATCAAATTAATATATATATAAATAAAAGAGACAAATATTTGTTAGAGATATGCCCTAGAGCCAATCAAGTCATATAGTTTTGGGATTTCTTCTCATATTATATATAAGTAATTTGTATTTAGTTGTAAAGCTATTTATAATTATTTAAAAATGGCATTTACATCATTTTGCATATGTTCTGTTGGTAATTTTATTACTTTTGTAATTAATGCAAAATGAGATCCCATGATGTATTATGTGTCAAGACTCTATCTATAATGAGTTATGAATATGAGTACAGAGTCTATAATTTAAATACATCCAAATAGATTTATAATTGAGCTGATATCATTAAAGATAATGATATTGCATAACTGGTATGTTTAATTGCTGTCACTGATTAGTATTTGATACTAATAGCTGGGTAACGAGTCTTATATCACAAGAGCATAAACATTAGTAATATGTTTGTGAACATATTACTGAATATGACCAAATGCGACAAATTATATGAGTAATTATACATAATCAATGATGCATTACACAGCTATAGTAGTTATCACTGGTCCTTTGATTTGAGATATCACAGTTACTCTCTACACTGAGACTATTGTTTACTTGTGTATATCGTATTGGGATAGCCACACCTAATGAAAGAAGCTTGATGACAATGTGTTCTCATTGTATAAGGATATGTGATGATCAAGGCGAAATCTGCTAACTTAGATATTTAAACTTGAGATCCTAGGCAAGATTGTCATATACGAAAATTAAATCTTTGACCAAAGTACGCATATTTAAAAATAAGTTTTTGAATAAGCGAAATTATATAATATGAGTTTCTGATCTTATGATTGAGTTATGAGTTTGACGAATTCATAACCCACACTCAATCGAGAGTCGACAGTAAAAGGACTTTACTACATGAATGTACAATTATATAAGTTTATATAAAATCATCATTTTTCGTGTCTGAGTTATGACATCTTACTAGAGGTTACTCATAATTATTGAGAACTTTGATTACAATGAGTTGTATCGAAGTAATGCGAAACGTTCGCATATGATCATATTCAGCTCACGGTGAATTCAGGGGGTCACACACAATAGTCAATTATTATTGATTATGGTTATAATATTTTTGTAATGACAAAAATAAATGCAATTCGATATGTTGATCAGATAATATTTTAATTCTTTAAAGTAAAGAATAAATTTTTCAACAATGACACAATAGCACCCGTATGCTTGAAAAATATTTTAATTAATTAATATATCATAAATATGATTTATTAATATGTGAAGACTTAAAAATATATATTAGAATATAAAAAAATTATAAATAAAATTATTTATTTATTAGTAATTAAATAAATATTATTTAATTACATTGAATCCTAACATGATAAGTAACATAAAATAATTTTGTCATGTGTCATATATTTTTTTTTAATCTTGTCCATCTAATTTTGATTAAATCAGGGGTTAAGATTAATTGTTTAATTTGATTAAATAATTAGAAAGAAAGATAAGTATCTATTTATATATATATTTAATATTATAATTATTATAATGTTAATGGTTGTATATAATCATCTCTCTTTATTTTAATTATATATATAAATTTATATATTTATATATTAATTTGATTAATATGTATATATATATATCTATTAATATTGATTAATGGATATTTGAATTATTTTTCAATTCCAAGCTTATAAGCTTGACATGTGTAATGTATTTAATGTTAATATTTTCTTTAATTATTAAATAAAAAAAGTGAACCAATTGTTTGCTTGTTTAGTGCATCACACGTGGGGCTTACAAATGGGATGAAAATTCAATTGAAATAAAAGCTTTCTTCTTCTTTTCAAGTGGGTTTTACGGTGGTTATGGCTTTGGAAGCCATAACCATACTTTTTCAAGCTTTTTTATGATAAATAAAGAAAAATAAAGAGAGAGAAATAGAAAACAATTAACAAAAAATATTTTCATGATTCTCTAACTTTTCTAGATATGATCTATATATTTTCTAAGTGTAGAAAACAAGAAAAATGCCTTAAAGAAGACATATGTATTAGGTCTCCAATTGAATTATTTGGAACTACTTTTAATAAATTAGTGTGTGAATATTTTTGGTGGCAAGAGGGAGACTTCTTGTTAGATTTCATACAAAGCAAACAAGGTATGTCTTGAGTTTATATTGATAAATTAGTTAGATACCTATGCTTGCTTAGATAAAAATAAAAAAGATCGCATATACTAACCTATGGAATAATCCTTGCATGAAAGTCATGCTAAATTCAACTTTCACTTGTGTCTTACCCAAAATCCCTTTTACACTATAATTGAGATCTTTATAAATGCCAGAGGTCTTGAATTTCATGTTATAATTAGAACACTTTTTTTTTTTTTTTTTTTTTATATCTAAGATCATTTTTAACCTAAGAGATCTTAAGGTTATACGTCGTAGTTGAGACCTTCGTTAAATTGGATAGTTTGGAGTTTTAACATCATACTCAAAATCTTTATTACTTTATTAGCAATGTCTATATTAATACATGAGATCTCAGGTTATATGTAATTATCGAGATCTTATTATTATTAGAAAATGAGAACATATACACAGTGAAAATTATTTTTTTTTTTGATTTTCAACCAACGATCCATGCGCGATAAATTCTGACTTTTTATTAAATAGATGAATTTAGAATTCATACCTTTGCATGTAAATGAATTTGACAAACCACAAAACGTAGATTTTTATATTTTTGTCTCTATAGTATCTACACGATCAAGATAAAATGAAAATTACTGTGCCAGCTTTTTCATTTTCCTTCTCTTTGCGTATTTGCTTTTGTTGTGCATTTCTTTTTCAAAAGAACTTACAAAACTTAAACCTAGGCACCAATTATCAAAGATATCAAAATATTTCTTTATATATTATGACTTAAAAATTTCTATGGATATATTTTTTCCAAGTTCAATGAACCTATTAATAAATAAAATAAGCTTATTGTTCATATTGAGCATAGCCTTACTTTTAAGGCCTAATATATTTAGTAATTTTTAAATTAATATATTTGGTTCCACATTATATAATTGATCTAACCAAAATTCAATACCTAAATAATACAAAGAGTCCTTGAATTAGGATAAATTTAACTCATAAATTTATATTTTTATTATTCTCGATCTAATATGTGACTCAATAGGTTTTTATAACATTGACAGTGATACTAAAATCTAATTTTAGTATCACAAATTATGGACAGTGTCTTAGAACACATCATGATTACTCAAATGATAAGAATATTAATGGTTTAACATCACTATTATTTGTAACCAATGTTATCACGTAGTTTAATTCTTTTATCCTTAATATCTTAATTAAACATAAGGCATGGAATGTGTCATCTTCAAAAATTCAATCTTCAAAAGTTTTTGATATTTTGAGTAAAATTATTCAAATAAATGAGATTAATATCATATATTGATTCTTTTAAGGATAACCACATATTTTCATAATTATACTCAATCAAAGGGCCTAAAAATATCACTCTTATTATATAAAAGAGATAAATTTTATTTTTATCAAGCTTATCCTTCATCTAAGTCATGGCATATCTAACTATTTTCTTTATAATCTATCTTGTCTTGGATTATATTTGAAAATATCAAAATATATCATTCACAATTTAAAAATCGTGATAATTTCAAGTCAAAGAATTACATACACTATATTATTATGAGAATTGCCTATAATACGCATTTAACAACCTATTTAATGTTCTCATGGCAAATTGGCTCAGTACATTAATTCACTAGCTTGTACTCATGTATTGACTTTATATTTCATATTATGATACATCTCATATTGTCATTAATTATTACACATATTAGTTTCAATGTATTATTTTTGTTCTATCTACTATAATACTTAACTAAGAATATTTAAAAATATTGTTTAATTAATTGAACTTACTACTCCAAAAGTATTATTATATTTATTTAAATACACAAATATATAATAATAAAATTATATATATATATATATTATTAATGTCATGATATATAATAAATAAATATATTAAATATATAAAATTACCATTAAATCCTAAGATATATACCAATAATTATGTCATGGTAAGTTTTATTTATTTATTTATTTTTTTTTTTTTATTTTAATGAGAGGTCTTGAATTTTTTGTATCTTTTTTGAGGCCTTTAATAAAGCATGAAATCTCGGTGCTTTACTTCACTCCACATCCAATTAGTATCTGACTTATAGAAAGATTTTGAAGTTTCGGATATTTATTTGAGCACGTTCAAATACTCTTATTACAAGAAAGTCTATATAAAAACAATTAATATAAAAATTTTAACATATGTCTTTTATAATTTTAATAATAAAAATTTGCTAATAAGATATTATGCCAAATAAATTTTTTTTTTGAATAAGTTCCTTTTACCAACATAGTTTATATGAAAACTATTAATATAATAACTTTTAATATATTTTTTTATAATTTCAATAATAAAAATATGTTTATTAGATATTGTGCCAAATCAAGATATTTTTGGATAAGTTCAAACAAACTTTAAATTTAAATTAAACTAAATAATTAAGAATACAGAACTGAGGTAATGATATTTTGTTTGGATACAATTGAATTTAAAATTTAAAATGATAGACAAAAAGAATAAAAGATTATATGAGATGATGTCAAATTTCAGACAAAAAATAAACAGGCCTAACCTTTCATGTATTCAACAAGACAAGAGGACTAGTATGACCTCATTTTTGAACTAACTTCAAACCGACCAAAGCATACGCGTCAATTTCATTTGTCATCAACATTATACCTTCACCTTTTTTACTTGGGACCGGCTTTTCCTAACACTTATTCTTTTGGAATAAAGAAATCTACCAAGTTCTTAAATAAGGAAAAATAATTTAAAAACAAAGAATCATGAGATACCCAATTGCCAATTGATGATGGATGATTCATGCATATTACCTATGAATTTGGCTAAACCAATGGATGGTATGCAATTCAAGCAATTAATTATTTTATAGTAAAGTTTAATCAGTATTTTTTATATCTTATATATATGGAGATTTCCAATAATTGTACTTTCACACCGTCCAAACATCATATCCTTCTCAATCTCACCTAATCTATGCACCTATGATTAGTTTTACACCATTAGAATCCAAATTAAAATGCATTATAAAGATTAAAATTAGTTGAATGTGGACAAATCCTCTGTGGAAATAAATAATTGGATTTTTCACATGGGATAAGGTGGGGAGCAGATAGAAAAAAAATTCCAATTGCCTCCCATGAAGAATTATCCCATTCAAAAAAAAAAAGTGCTTTATATTGTCTTTTGATAGCTATCTTGCTCATAAGAACATGAATAATCATAATCATAGTCATAGCCTTTAGATTATGGTTATTGTTTATTTTAGTCTTTTTGTTACAATATTGTGTAGTATTATTATTCAAAAACTTCTATTACAGTTTGGTGCCATAGTTCTTGTTTGTGCCTGTTTTTTCATTAGTAATTTAGGGTCAACTGCAAATGAATGAAATTTGATTTTAGTGAGAAGTGAAAAAAGAAGGGAAGAAGTAAGAGCACCCAACTGAAGATATTCTCTCTTTTTTAAATGATGAACTTTTAATCTTTTATGTGATCATAAATTTTACATTTGAATAATTTGTTGTACATTATGAATCGTAAAATGGTATAGCAATAATCATCCACATTAGAGAAAAGAATTTTTTATTGCCGTTAATTTTTTAAACAATTCAAATAAGAGAGACATTAATTGGCAATTGCTAAGGCAAGCAAAATGTCAAAATGTCATGGGTTGAATTGAAAGAGGAATTGCAAAACTCTATAATAATAGATAGAGAGAAAGACGATTACTCATTATTATTTTTATAAATATCACTTATTTGTTATATTAAAATATTTATAAAAAATATTCATATAATTTTAAAAAATATCACTTATCTCTTGTCATAATATTTATGACAAATATCTTTATAATTTTTAAAAGTATTACTTATTTTTTTTTTAGAATATTCGTGACAAATACTTCTTATAATTTAGGGAGATTACAAATACTCTATTCAACTAAGATAAAAATATTAATTTTTATTATATAAATTTTTAACTTTTATCATATAAATTCCTAATTAAATTATGGTATGATATATTTATTTATATTAAATAATTTCTATTCAAATCAATAAATTATTAAATTATTTTTTAAATATAATTTTTAGATATATATGAAATCAAAAAATTATTAAAACAAATTTTTAAATATTTATTAAAACATAAAAATATTTTAAATGTTGTAGTGCCTATTCTTATACACTTTTATTTTTAATTACTATTTTTAATTATAAATTGTTTCATTAAATTTTTTGGTCCGAATATAGAATATTTAATAATTTAGACCAAGTTGATTTCATAATTTATTATATTTTAAAACTAAATTTATTAATTTATACTATTATATTCAAAATATTTGGATTAAACTCTTTAAATATATAAAATAATTATAATACTTTATACTATAAAAAAATTAATTTATAATTTTATATTTATAAATATTTTTAGAAATAAATTTAACAATTACTCATACAAGGCTAAAATTTTCAATACTTATTTTTATCTTTTTTATTTTTAATTATTAATTTTAATTATAAGTTATTCTATTTGTTTTTGTTCAAATATCTAATTTGTAAAGTTTAAATTAATAAATTTGATTTTAAAATATAATAAATTATGAACTTAACTTGATCAAAATTAATAAATTTATTTTTTAAATATTATAAATTATAGATAAATTATAAAATATGAGGTTAGCTTGATCTAAATTATTAAATATACTATATTTGAACCCAAAAAATTAGGTGAGATAAAATATAATTAAAAATAAAATTATATAAAAATAAACATTTAAAAACTAAAATATTTTTATTTTTTAAAAAATAATGTAATAATTTATTTTAATAATTTTTCGTTTTCATATAGTTCTAAAGATTATATAAAAAAAAAAATTAATAATTTATCAGTTTGAATAGAAATTATTTAAGAACCGCTAATCATGTTAAACACATCCCAATTAACTATTAGTTTACTCTACTTTTTGAATAAAATATCAATTTTGCCCATACAAATTTTAATTTAATTATTAATTTTTTATAAATTAATTTATTTTTTTATTAATCTAATACATTTGTAAAATTTTTTATATTTATCACTTTAGCTCAAAATATTTATGGAGTCAAATTATTTGTTTAATTTTAATTTTTAATAAAATCTCAAAATATATTTGTGTTTATCTTTTTATTAAAAAAATATTATTTTATAATAATTATATTTTGACTTATTACATTCATTATTTTTTTAATAAATTACATTATAAAGTTAGATCTTGAATTTTATTTTATAAACAAAATGTGAGAAAAAATTTTACTTATTGCTGTATTTTATTTAATAAAATTAAATTAATGCACCCAAGAAATGGAGTCTGGTGATTCTATCACGCTGTGATGGCTCTTTTTGCGTCC
>JAWDEX010201640.1:0-11519 GCA_035221805.1 Trichilia hirta
ATGATTATCGGGCGACATTCCCTTCCTAAGTCACATACTAAATAGGATAGTTCACATCTCATACTCCACAACACGAGAATTTTTTTCATACAACTCTTATAGGGATCTGAGCATCTCATATGCAGATTGTATACTCTTATGTTATTCTTATAACTCTCAATTTATAGATGCCAATATGTAGAGTCGTACTCTACAATTATTAGCAACCATTTATCGAAGGCCTGCTGTTCCTCCTGAGTGCATCCACCTCTATGAACATAGGCATCTTTGCCTTTAAAATATAACCTAAATTTTTGAATTCAAGAATAATTCTTAAATTTCTTAACCAGTTCTTCAAATTTGGTCTAATAAGCAAATTATTGTTCAAAATTCGTTAAAACACATTTATTGCCGATATTTTATATTACTAAAAAAAAACTGAAAAATACACGAAAAAGATAGTTTATAATGTGTATTAAGTTACAAATAAAGCATATATATTCAACAATTGAATATAATCATGCATTATGCTAATTAAATTAGCTCCCATTATTTAATTTAAATCCCATACTCTTTAAAATAAGATTTAAAAGTTTTGTTAGATTTTAATTAAAAATTAGTGGGTATCGAATTTTCATTTAAAATTAATCAACCTCACCTAACAAAAATTTTGGTCAATTAATTCAAATGAGTAAAGAATACTTTTTTTTTTTTGGTATCTCATAGATGACTCGATATTTCCTTTGCAGTAATTTTAAACACCTCTTATGATAGAATTCTTGGTATTTTACACTAGTCATATTCAAATTATTGCACTTACTCAAATAATATTCTTATCCTAAACTCATATAATATAATCTTGGTCAAGATTTGAATATCACTAAGAACCAAATAACCCAATTCTATTACACAAATCTTATATCCCTCACATAATAAAAATTTTGAAATAAAAAATTTATATAAAAGAATCATTAGTTATCCTACAATGAAAGGCAAATATATGATAATTTTAAAGAGTCATTACCTCTTCAAATTATCCACATCATATGTGATAATTCTTTCTTTCTCATTACAGCTATTTTTATAAAACCCTATATTTATAGCCAAACGATTAATACCCCTTCTTGTCATACAAAAACCTTATACTTGATCAATTTTACTCACTTATCATATAAACAAGTGATTTTCAAAATCAAACTTAGGTCACTGTTTATATGAATAGTATTATTATTCACAAACTCGATAAAATTTATTTTTCAAACAAATAATTTTGCTTAATCTTTGGTTCAGATTATTCATCACACAAACAATCACTTTGATCATTAAAATTTAAATTGTCAGAAACAATTTCGACAATTTGTTGAACCAATTCATCTAATTACTCAAGTATTTGAATTTAAAAAAAATATTAAATAATTTAATAATTATATTCAATATACAATATAAAGAATATAAAACAGGCCAATCAAATTAGCCATTAATACTAAAAAAGATATTTTGGTCTAATTAAAAAAAATTACAAAAATGCCCATTGCCGGAGTCCACTAATCATTGGTGTATTTTTTAAAGAAAATATTTTTTTAAAATTTAAATTTCATAAATTATGACAAAAAATACCCAAAAGTCGAATAAAAAAATTTAGAGAAAAATTAGAATGAAATAAAATAAAATAAATTAGGATTGTATTTAGCAGGTGTGCGCGGGTGCACTTAGCAACCACTTGCACGTTACGTATGCTCGTTGTGCTCTTCTGTGTTGCGCGCTATGCGCTACGTGGTATTTGCACTATATATAGCATGCGAGATGCGCAAGTCACGCGTGCGCATGGAGAGGCTCGACATGCCTGTCTGTTGCGGCACCCCGGTCGGGCATGTCTTACACGCGTTTGACCCCACTGCGAGCAGCGTCCTACTCCGTAGTTTTCAGCCCAAAAATCACCCAAAACTCAGTTTTTCTAACATTTTTCAATAGAAACACATCTTAATGTATTTCTACAGCCTTAAAACATCAAAATCAATACAAATAATGTCAGATCAAATCATATCAAAATTCAAATTTGTTAATTTTAATCTAAATACAATTTCAATCTAATTTTTGCATGCAATTGACATACTATCATGCTCTGATACCACTGTCGTGCGTGTGATTATATGCATACCACAAAATGCAGTAGAAATAATAATTTTATCGGGGTATTCTTATTTTCTATAAATTAAATACATTTAATTTATAATTACTAACTTTTAATGATTCTCTAATAAAGTGCAGCGCCAATAATGTGATACCTCTAAAAAATCAAACGTCTTTAATTTTCTACTGATTGACCAATTCAAGAGAAAGAATGGAAGAGCTGAAGAGGGAGAAGAAAATTGAACGATTTAGCCTTTAGATGAAGCAAAAATGTTCTGCTTCTATTTTTATAATTTTATGATAAATATCATTAGGACCTTTAAATTGTAAAATATTATTTAAGCTCTTAATCATAAAATATCATTTAGGCCTCTCGATTTCTAAAAATTATAAATTGACCTTAAATTCTATTTAAATATCTATATATTTATGAAATATCGTGATTTACTCTAAATCACAATAAGGTTAATTTTCAAGCTCTTATTTTGTTAAATAATTTAACGCATAAACTATTTATAACTTTTGGCTAAATAATATCTGCAAGAGTATTAGTTCTTTTGTGAATATTATTTACTCTCTCTCATAATAAGGATAATATCAGGGTTTATATTGTGATCTCTCAGGTTCACTACGATGTTAGCTGTGAGCTGAAATCAATCTCATCGACCTTATTTCGAACTATTCGAATGCTCAACGATTATAGTTGACATCTAGTAATATGTCATAGCCCCTAACTCATAATAAAAAAAATTTTCATCGAACTTTATACTCAATTATAGGTTTTGTGTGAATAATTTCTTTTTGTTCGTCTAATTTCAATCAAATCAGGGCTTATGAATGTCAAAATTCTTAATTCAGTTTTATTTAAATAATCAATCAGTACAAACTAAATTTGTCACTATGAACTGTTCGTATGACATTTGTATTTTGGCTAAAGACTTTGTTTTCAGTTGTTTACTAATATTTGACTGGGAACTCAAATCTAAACAAGTCAACAGTACCTCGAAATCTATTATATCAAGTCAATAGATTCTTTCTAATAGTTATTTACTATTCGATATAAATAACACATAACTAAACTGACTTCTGTGTATAAGATGTGATTAGTCTCACATTTATACACCTATAAATTATGTGCATTTATATTGATTGACAATCATGACGTCCAAGGTCTAAAGAGTAGTTAACATACTCTTATAATTTAATGATAAATCATTGATATCATATATTTGTATGATTCACCATACTTTAGTCACGTTCAAATAATAGTTTTTTTAACTATTATTCTACAATAATGTTCTAATGATATGACTATCATATCACTCTCACTAATATCATCTCATGATATTCATCGAAGATATCCAGTGTGTCTATTATATGATATCAATGCCCAATTAATATTACGTCTATAGGAAATAATTTAAATAATTTAATTATCTTAGACGATTCACATGTATATTCTATCACTAGTATGATTGGATAGAAGAAGCAGCATATATACATAAATTGAAACACTTTTATTATTAATAAATATGTACAATACATATTCAATAATAACTTAATACAATATACCCAAAGTCGACAACACGAATAGTTTTAAAACATACAACACTAACAATAATTAACACTATTAGTTAAGATAAATATCTTATTTATAAGTTAATAAATAAGATACTTAATAATATTTGATAATATTTATTTTTTTATACAGGTAGCTATGTTTACATTAAAAAGAAAGGAGGAAGAGTATTTTGAGGGTAGCATAACATTGTTATCTCACTTACGCATTGCGAAATTAATTTGAGAAAAATTAATCCACCAACAACAGACACTATTTAATTGACATGCCTTGAATATTTTCTTGAGATATAGCCAGATTTAGCCTTTTTAAAAAACTTAATATATTATGTGATCATGCACGAGGTGGATGTTCACTTTGATGATGAAGAGGTGATGTGGTTTGTAATTGAAGATAGTCTCACAAAATTCAATCAGTTAGATTTTACACTTATTATGGGATTAAAATTTAGAGAATTTTTACCAATTGACTCATAAAGTAATTGGCTCTAAAACTTATATTTTAGCAGAAGTTTTTCAATTACATTGTAGATGATTAAAGAGATTTATACTAAGATGGACTTTAGAATGATAGATGACATTGATACGATAAAACTGTCATTATATTTGTTAATTAAGTGAATTAATTTAGGGAGAGATCGTCAATACTAATCAAGTATATAGCTATTGCGGATTATTGATGATTTGAAAGAGTTTAATTAATATCTATGGGGTTTAGTTTCCTGGATATCCATGTTACGATCATTAAGCAATGTGTCAATTAAGAAGGTCAGCGGTACTAGAAAGCGACCAGTTCTGTATAATTTGGACGGATTCCCTATTGTATTTTAGGTATAAAACACTGATTATACTTATATTAATATAATAAATATTTTAACTTTTAAGTCAATTTTTTATACAACTATACGATACATAAATATAATCATGTGTGTAATTTTTGCAAATTTGAATTTACGAGGTCGTTTTGACTATAAGAAGAGTTTTTTGTAGAAGAATAAATAATCGTCTATCACGTATATTGTAATGGCGATCGTTGAGAAAAAATGCCTGGTCGGTGGATATTATTGATTATCTTTATAAAATATGCTCGGTAATATAGTTATACTCTTACCGATATACTTTTATATAAATTGTGTGACATAAAATTTAAGATTATACCCTTTTCACATAGGCACTGGTTGTATTATGATTAATCAAAAAAATAAAAGATGAGCATCGACGGTTATATTTTATTGAATTTGTAAGCATCATAAGTTGGCCATCAGCTGACCATGGTTGTGACATTTACACAGACAATGATACTCCTCATATATCATTTGATACATCAATAACATCTCCTTTTAGGAGTAGATCACAAAGGGTATGTTATCATTCTGAAAATTATACTTTTTGAAATGGTTTGTAATTAAAAAAAGTTGCATGTTTGTTAACTTATGATCTTTTTTTAGACTATACGTCATTCTATCATATCGCTGAGTTTAAGGCATCATAAAATGTATAATCGAGGGCAGAGAGAGGTTGATGACACATAAACTCAAATTGAGGTGCCTCATACATCTCATGTAAGTCTATTAGGTGAAGATACCCCTCACCCAGCTCAGATTCCTTCTCATCACGTGGATGATATTTTGAGTACCAGTTATATTTCAGATGTATATCAAAGGAAAATTTTGTAAGAAATCGTTGCACTTAGAAAGAATTTTAAAGAGTTTGCCCATATTCATAATGAACGTGCCCACAGATAAGAGGAGCGTATAGAATGATTAGAGGATACAATTAATAGTTTTATTTATGAGGCATAATAGTGAATGCATTTGTATAGTTCTAGAAATATGGTGGTATGTATATTTTTTTGTTAATACTTGTATTGAATTTATTCTGGAGATATAATATAGTTTTGATTACTTGTATTGGAGTTATGTTAGCTTTTACCTGTGATATTGTGTTCATACTTGTGATGGAGATGTGCTGATAATTATCCATGATGTTATTTTGGCCCTTGTATTGGTATTGTGTTGGGAGTAATATGTGATATTGTATTTATACTTGTGTTAGAGTTTTGTTGCTAATGGTATTTTATATTGTTTTGGTATTGACATATTTTTATGTTCGAAGTAACATATAATGTTGTATTAATACTTGTGTTGGAGTTCTACTGACAAATTTCTTTAATGTAGTTCTTATTACTTATATTGGACTTGTGTTGGTATTTTCATATGATGTTATATTCATACATATGTTAGAGTAGTTCTGTTGGTTGCCCGTGATATGATTATATAGTAGTGATTTCTGGTGTTAATAAAAAATTGGTAATAAATTATACTTTTATAATATTTATTATGCTTCTGTATAAGATGTTGATAACGAAGGTAGGGATGATATCGATATTCAGGAAGATGATGTCGTTTGTACAGTGGTTGAAGACCAACAAGCATTCTCTTCTATTGAAATAGATGACATGAGTTGGTTTGGGTATAAATACAAGTAAAGTATGCATGCACGAACACCGTACATGAATTCTCTGAAGCAGGGTAAGCGTTCGACTGGAAAAACCAGCAACTACTATATTTGTTCAGTAGATCTAACTCTAGATGACTTGTTAAAGTAATTTTGTGTATGGATGCGAGAGAGTGACAACTTAATTGAAAACTGGACCGTCCAAATAACTTCAAAATAGCTTTCAGTTATTTGTAAGAAAGAATCGTGGTTAGAGGACACGGTAAGTTAACAATAACTTAACTTTTTCTATTCTTATCAACTTGAAGTAAGTGTAATGGTAATAAGTTATTTTGATATTAATTATTTCTTGCAATAACACATCGATGCATATATTAATATGCTAGCCAAATAATAGATGGTATTTGGTACCACCATACCTCAAAATTGGATAACTATATCTATCATTTTTGGCGTGAGTTTTTTCAAGATGTACAACTTATGTTAATGTATTAATTATAAACAGTATTTATTAATTTTGTTTATTATGCAAATATTAATTCGGACTATTTGGGTGGGATTCTTAGCTGAATAGTTGACCGAGTGTATGTTTTACTCAAATACTGATGTCAAAAACTGGATAACTAGACAAATAAGTGGCCAATTTAGATCGTGGTCCATATGTGAGATTTACTATATTTCATGAAATGTTTAGGGCAAGCATTGGGTGGCTTGCCCAGTTCAGTTCGCTTGTCGATATATCATGGTCTATGATTCTTTTCCAAAGGTTCACTCTAACGCCAAGACTAGTACAGCGATGCAGCCATTTTGTATGCCTTTTTCTTATTTACTTCGAGATATAGAGTTATCTACTAATGTAAGCCCTTTTATATTTTAGCGACCGATTACTGATATACCCCACCAGTAACTAGGATTAGATGATTGTGGAGTTTTTGTATGTATATACATACACTATTTATATTTAGTCAGGACATTCAATTTTGGTCTAGATGATAGACGATCTCTTAGAAGAAGGATTAAGATTAATTTATGGTACACTTGGATGTTAAATAATACATGATATTATCATTACATAATTTTGAGCATTATCTATTGTTTTTGTCAATTTCTAATTTTGAGATTATGTTCATATGAAATTATGTTCATTATCTTAGAAGTAGGATTGGAATTATTTTTTAGCATTATATAATTTGGTACAGGTTTTCTTAGGCATTTTAATCTGTCATCGCAATCTAATTTTATTTGCTAATATAATATATCAAATTTTAAGCCATAATTTATGCGAACAAAAGGTACTAATTTGATAATAAACGTTAACAGTATTGGACATATAGTTTATTTATCTTTGAAATACAATTATATACTTTTAGAGTTAATAATAAAATAATTGTTAATAAATTCTGTACAATATTAAATTTTATCAGATTTAATACAATTCTTTTAACAAACTTATTTTAAATAATAATACTAACAGGACAAATGTTATTAGGTAATCAACCATTTGAATGTAAAAAATCAAAAGCATCTGCATCAACAATATTTAATAGATAAAATACAAATACCACACGGCATTCTAATGCAGCACTGAAGTAACCACTCGAAAGAAAGAATTCAATACGAATAATAATGATATTAATAATAATGATAATAATAGTATGACAACTGAAAAAATGAATACAAGAAGGAATTAAAAAATTTAGAATAATACAAGTTATTATCATTATTAATATAACTCAAATAACCAACTTAATTTAATTGAACATGATAATTTAATTCAGTAAAATAGTCACTAATTTGAATGCACAGTAATTAGATTTCTGCATGTTGATCGATTGTGCCTAGTATCTTAGCACCGCGAACATGTCCTCCTCATAATCTCTTCTTTGGTAAAAGGAATTTGTTACTTTCTTGGTCAACCTGAAGATATACATTGTTTAGGCAACTTGATATTAATTTTATTTAATTTAAACGGAACAATCTAATAAATCTTATTACCAACGGGATGAATGGCTTTAGCATATGCTGCCACAAGCTCCTCTATAGTATAGTACTTATAACATAGAGAATAATACGATAAACATATATGTCTGTAAACGGCCAGTGCATGAGCACAAGGGAGTTGCTATAGGTCGAATTATCTGCAACTATATTTCTTCTATTATAAGTCAATAATGTCGACCTGACTGTAAACTTTAACTTCAAACTTAAACCTTGAAATGGGATTGATAATTATATTATGTGATAATGCCAAATTATCATTAATTTTTTTTATATAGCTTCAGTCAGATGTTCTTCTCCTGAAACAGCTATCTCCCTACGCTCATAAAATTATTTTTGAAGTACTGACTTAATATATTCAGTCAATGATATAATTGAAAGAGAGCTTGCATTTTGAAGCAACAAATTAATATTATCAGCAATATTTGTCGTCATGATGTCATAGCGACGAAATTTGCCCACTTTTGAACCCTAACATTAAATTAAAGGTAGTCAGCTGCCCTTGAATGCATCGATCTTAAATTAGATATATATTCATTAAACTCATGAACTCGATAAATTTTAAGAGCAAAAAAATACACTTGCATGAAAATATTAGTCTTTCAAGTTCGCATCTTGTACTTTGCTTTTATGTTTTTAGATATATGGTAGATACAAAATTCGTAAATTGCATCTATAAAAATTGTATTAATTCCTTTTTTAATACTATAATATCTATCAAATATAAACACTAAATATTTTATAGGGCCTATTACTTCTTAATAAAAACCACTCCTATGACGCATTATTCTCTATCATCGACACCAAAAGTAAAGGGATATATTTAGTCATTTTCATCCATAATAGCTGCCATAAATAAGGTTTCGTAATATTTTTCTTTTAAAGATGTTCCATCAATGGCTATTATCGGCCAAATATTGTTACGAAATTCCTAGATATATGATTTAATGGACATGAAAGTATAAGAAATGATCTTTGTTATTTGTTTTAAAAGTAATGACTGAATCAGAATTCTTCTCTTGTAACACATGACAGTACTTTGAGAGTGCCTTAAAAGACTCAGTAGGATTTCCAGCTACAAGTCTCAAAACTTCTTCCTTACTATACCATGTTTTAGAATACGATAAATAAATCCTATACTCTTTTTGAATGTCATTCCGAATATTTTTTGGCATGCAAATACAATTGACATTTGTGAACTTATCTTTAATCAACTACCCAATTAATCAAGTGGTTACTTACTGGTGTCAATCTTGCAATTGATCATTTTGACAACTATAAGTTGTAACCATATCAGTAACTCAAAAGTGCATATCATTCCCAGTCTTCGTTGTATAAACTTGCCATTTACAACCGTTAACCCCACATTTTGCCTTAAAATAGTCTGTAGATGACTTGGATAGAACTATTTTATAATAATTTTTAATGGCCATAAGGCTTAATTTGTCATGCAGTTCTTACTTTGTATTAAAAAGCTATCCAACACGTATATCATTTGATCCAAAACTCGATGAACCTTCATTTGACATAGTTGAAACTGGTGATATAGGTGACAAATAACTGAAAGGCTGGCAAAATAATAATGATTGTATTATTCTTGCACTTTTATAAGCTTGCATACCATGGTGTGCATTAATATCTCCCTCGTTATTCTTATGTTTGTGAAGGAAATCATTATCACTAAAGTCGAATAAAATACCGTGATACACTTACTCTTGTTTTCTCTATTATAGATCATAAGGATCAGCAGTTGGTGGCTCTTTAATTTCTGTTGCTGGGCAATAATGTTCATGAACCTCAGAATTATTGAAATGATATTGCCTCGTAGATTGGGATTGATATGTCAATGGGGTATTACTTCTACTGGAAGACCTAAACAGTAGTATAAGAATTTCATTGGTAGTTCGATGTGATAGAGTATTTTTTCTATTTGAATTTGCATCATTAACACGTTCTATAGTCATAAAAAAGGATAATATCCCCTCATGCTTACAATATAAGTTGAATTATTAGCATTAATAAAAACACAAAAATTGAATTTATTGTTGATATCTATTGTAATATGAGGTGCTACTTGTGTGCTCTTTATAAATATTGCTTTTGCCTTAATTTTGAACTCAGCAAGATTAATCTCAAATATCTCGTACAACTTTTGCATAAATTATTCATAACTGATGGTTTCTTCAACGCAACACGGCATGATCGATCCACCATTATATAATTAGTTGCCATTTGAGGTTGGTTTCCACGAACTTTCATACCGAGTTATAATTGTTACTTATACCGATATAATTGTAAAAGAATTTCGAACAAAATTAGTTATAACAAAATAATCTAAGTTAACACACAGAATATAATTATACATTAATTGAGGTTAATAATAATAATAATAATGATAATAATAATATATTAATCATTAGTTCAAATAATTATATATTTTATTTAAGATTTTAAAAAATTAAAACCTTTAAATGCTCACTCGAAAGTGCATGCATTTTTGAGTGTGCATTGCACTAGGAAGTGCATGCACTTTCAAGTGTTCGTTACACTAGGAAGTGCATGCACTTTCGAGTGCAATATATACTTGAAAGTACATGCAGTTTCTAGTGTGTATTACACTTGAAAGTGTTTTTCGACACTCTGTATGTATTTTTAATTAGTACAATTTTTTTCATTTATTTTTACTTAATATCCCTCCCTAATTTTTTATAAGTAAGCATATTCAATTAATTTATCAATAATAAACTCAAATTAAATTGTCATTCTTTATTTTAATTAATTAATTCTCATTCACATTCATCAGAACTTATCAACAATAATAATTTATCTTCAAACACAATATATCAATAAAATCAATATGTTTGCCGAAATTAAAAAACAAACCTCAATTTATTCTTCAATTTTTTTATATACACCGGTGGATTGAGAAAATTCAGGAATAGGTTGATATGAAATAATAGTTGAATAAAGATAAATTTTATTTTAAATATTTTTTATTTGAGGGTATTTTCGTTTAAAAATAGTGATATAAGTTATTATTGATTAAAATTTTAAATCATAAATGTTTTTGAATTCAAATTTGTAACAATAGTCAATTTTGATTAATTTTCTAGATTAAATTTATATTAAACAAGATCTAATTAAGTTTCCATTTTATAAGGAACCAATTTTGAGTATTTCCCACTCAACTCAATTCAATCGAGCATTGCGTGATTTTATTCACCTTTCTTTTTCTTCAACAAATTTTGATGCCATCCTTAAAATTTAATAATAGAACAATTTTTAATTAAAAGTTTATTTGAAAATTATAATTTTATTATTCTGCAAATTTTCTCTTTTAATTTGTACAAATTGAAGAACTCCTAAAATTGTAATAA
>JAWDEX010201650.1:0-11518 GCA_035221805.1 Trichilia hirta
TCATGCTACACAGAGCTGACCCATGTTAAAAACTGGTGTTGACAAATATCTAAAGAGAGGCCAGGTGCAAAACCTAGAGTTCGTGGTCAACCCAGACTATCAAACCTAGAGTGCATGGCCAACCCAGACTATCAGGCATAGTTAATACAAATATGACACTCAGATCCTTGGAGTTGGAGCTCAAGAATGAGAAAATTGATATCTCCCTCCCTCTCACACACGAGCAAACACAAAGCGGATATGCATGTGGATATGCACGTGGATATGACCACATCATGACCAAACCATTGGAAACATATTGATTATATCAACATACACCCAACAACATCAAAATGCTAGAACTAAATTTGTGTGGAGACATCTCATCCACCCAGTTAAGATGTCCCAAATACAGGTAGTCAGTCTCCAAAGTAAAGACTCCCATAATCCCTTCCCCCTGATAAAGATACTGCATTCTTTAATGTATACTATGTGCAATAACAGAAAGAGAAACAGCTCCATAATTAAATCAGAGAAGTGCAATCGAGAAAACCTCACCTCAGATAGCAAAATCCACCTCTCTCTTCAGCTAAACCAAAGTCAACAAACATAGCCTGGAACAGAATTATTAAATAAGAAAAGCCATGCTTATGCTACCAGTAAAACACAAACCTTATTCTTTTTATTGTTTTCTTTATGGGTCATCTCAGACCTTAAAATAAACCAATCAATTACCTTTGCATGACCAATGTGTAGGTAGCCATTTGGTTCGGGTGGAAAGCGTGTAAAGACCTTTCCCCCAGTAACTTTCAAGTGCTTATCAAGCATCTCCTTTGTGTTGCAACACCTCAACACAGTTCCATCACTGAAAGGTATTTCAGTATGCACCTGATAATCAACCAACAACTATTTTTACACCTTGTTTACATACTGTAAGTGCAAACAGTCAAGCCAATTATTGGACATTGAAGAAAGTTCTAATTTTTGCATGCAATATGCTTCTTCACCATTCCAAATCATCATTCTCCTTTCTCTTTTCTTATTTCTACTGGTTCTTTGTTTTCCTTCTTCTGATGGTTTGTCAATTATAGTTGTAATCAGCACAATAAATTACTGTAAATCTGAAATGTCACTCCGTCTAGCTTTTTACATCACACTGGTAAAATATGAGACAGAAAACACTGACATCATTGTTGGTGTCAATAACAACAATAAATAGAAAAAAAGGGTGCACGAAACTACATTATACGGAAAAAAAACAGATAACCAAATTCACCTGGATGTTATCTTCCGGTCGAGGGAATATCAAATATGGATTCAGTTCTTCAGATGGCTGCACTGGAACCTCATTCATAACTTTTTTATCCTACAAAAGTGCAATAAGTACAGAAAGTTATAAATCCAATTACAAGCAAAAACACAATCTGTACACAAAACAAACAAAGCATGTATATGGCCTCACCTCAACTTTTGCAGACTTCTCCTTTTTCTCTTTCTTTTTTGAAGGCTTCTCATCATCTGCTGCTGTCCTTTCACCAAGTAATTCCTTCATTTTACCATCTATGTTTTCCTGTCAAGAAAAAAGACAGACAAATCAGAGAAACAACAGAAGGAAATATCTATGTGTATTCACTCAAAATCAATCATACTTATTATAACTATTGATTTTCACAGGGAAAAACCATTAACCTTGACAATCTTTGGATCAGCCCATGGAAGCATCTTGCGAACATGCCCAAATAAATCACCCACTATAAATAATTGAATTGTCAAGGAAAAGTGTTCATCAGAATGTTAAGAGTATATGACTCATTTCAGTAAAGAAAATAATAAAACACAAAACCTCACATGTTCATGGTATGCTCATTTATACGTGCACATGATAAAAAAAAATGCAACTGTCCCTTTTGATTTTTTCCGAGCAGAAGGATTTAAAAGTTTCCTTACATTGACAGGAATATCCCACCCCACCCCCCAAAATGTTCATCTTTCCATAGCCACAGTTACATGTCCATGCTATTGATAATATCAGTAGCACATTATTGGACATCAAAATGACGCCAAAGAATGTGACCCAAGCAAATACTAATTGTAATCCAAATCATAATCAAATATGTTATAATTCAAATAATATGATTTTTTTTAAAATTATTTTAAAATCAAACACTAACCATTTGTTCGATATCGCAGCTCCAAAATTGAGCTCTTATTCTCTTCAAATACTTCATTAACAGTCCATTTAATATCTTCTTCTGAAACTTCAACACCTGTTTAGTTTAAAAGTATGGCAGAGTACAGTCAAATAATAAAAAGAGCATTACAGCAGTAAGTACAATGTATAAACATCTTCCAATATGCAAATGCAGTACTGTGAAACTGGAAAGTAATGCTTGTGGACCCAACATTGCATATCAGAAGAAATCATTTCAACGTACCAACACCACAGGCTTCTTCAAATTCATTTGATTTAAAATTTTCCGAACCAGTATTTGCAAAAAATGAAAATGCAGCTTCTAACTGTGCTGGGGTCTTAATCTGCAAAAAAAACTTTGTATGAGAAGAAATAAAATAACACTCAAACCTATTTCTAAACACTGTTCAGCTCATTTCTATTCAAGCTCTAATCTCATAACCAAGTAGAGAAAAAACAAGATATATAAACAAACAATAACTCTAGGAGATGAGACTGACAGCAAACCTTTGAGGACACAATGTACTGCAGCAAAGTTGGACGATGTAAAAGTGCATTTGCTGGGTACTTTGTAGCAACCTGTCATGCACACAATATATCCTCAAACCAATGCCAAAGTAACAAAAAAAAATGCGGTAAAATTAAAATATAGATATAGATATAGATATTCTGATGTTAATGGAAAATCAAAAAAATAACTTCTCTCAACTACATAAAATTAACAAATTATTAAATAACTATTTATGATCCAGTAGCTGAATCTACTTACAAACTCACCGTGTAAAGTAAATTCCCAATTCTCCGGTCACATCCTTCGGTAACATCAGCCTGAAATTAACATCATAAAATCCCCATGCTATAAAACCCCAATTGAAGATTCAAAATAAACGGATTGTTAACATAAATAATATATCAAAATGAATCGACAGAAGTACAAAACAAGCATAAACGCAAGTAAACAAAACTACTACAATAATCTACAAAGGGCAAAAACGGTTGACTTTTCATTACGATTCCGCAGCTTTTTCCGCAACCAAACAAAAGACCCATAAATGGAGTTACCTCGTGAATAACAGCGGTCAAATTGGCGGTAACCTTGTTGTTAGCGACCGTGTTTTTTGCGGTCCGTTCATCCAATCCGATCTTCGAGAAAAGCTCAAGCGTCTTCTCCGAATCCCCGTCTTTAGAAACCCCAACCATTGTCGATTACGCTGTGTCGTTCTGGTGTGTGTGTGTGTGTACGTGAGAATGGAAAAGCTTAAGCTTCGAATGAGAAGTCTTAGGTTAAAACCCAAATAAAACGAAACCAAACCAGAGATGAGAATCAGAGTACGCTCATTTTTGTTTCTGCGGTCGAATCTGTGGAAAACTTTGTAAGGGAATTAATTAGTATGATTGAAAAATACATATTCCTCCTTACTTATTATAATAAAATAATTTTTATTTATTTCTTACAAATAAATCACTAATTTTAGTTTTATACCATATAAGTACTATCAAATTTTTCTTCTTTGTTTCAAATAATTAGAATATAGGAGAAGGACTCCAAAACTTTAAGGATCTGATTAAATAATAATACAATTTAAAAAATTTAATTATTTCAATAATTTTTTAGTATTATTATGATTATTTTAAAAGTTAAACATAACAAAATATTTTTTATTTAAATTTATGAATCTAACTAAAAATTATGATATTTGTGAATATTTTTAAAAATAATAAATTAAATTGTGTATTCATAAAATTTTAAGAGTTATAAGTTCTTTTCTTTTTATTTATTATTTTATCAGATATTAAGGATGAATGTGTTTTGTTATTTTTTTTTAATTCAAAATTTTGAATATTTACTAAAGACCACTTTTTTATTTGACCTTGATTAATAATATCAACTTGCTCTTCAAGCAAAAGAAACACATTTATTATATGAAAAATATTTTATTCCCCCTTACTTTAGTGGAAATGACAGGTTAGTCTCTCACTTGAAAAAATGGGGTAGTTTTGGCTGTTAAAAAAAATAAAATTAATGGTAAAATTGTACTTTTACTGTTATTATAATTTTAAAGATTAAAATGTATAAGATATTCTCTTTAAAGAATAAAATAAAAAAAAAAACTAATTTTATTTTAAATATAATTAGTCGAACGCAAGATTTTATTTACATATTTATTTAATTTCTCAAATATAATATTTAAAAGTTCAATTGATATTGAATAATTCAAGTCATCAACCGAATTATAGGTGAAAACGAATTTGTGATGATCGTATATGAATGAATTGATGATGTACATATCAGTTTGCTTTTATATGTACGAACATGTAAAGTTTTTTCTTTTTTCTTTATTTTTTTTTTTTTTTTTTGGCATCGACATTTAACAAACTCAAACATCTTCAGAATAGATGCAAGAAATTTTAGCACCTTCAGTTTAGTCGCAAGCTTAAATATCAGCATATTAATTTTGCAATAGTAATTTATCAATTGTAATTTAGTATAATAATTATAGTTTTTAATTATTATAATTGTAATTTAGTATAAAATTATAAATTTTAATTCTTATAATTGTGTTGGTGTATTTTTTTTAATTTAATTTTGACAGATAAATAGTAAATATTTTTAGTTTCAAATTTATAACTTCCTTAATATATTATTTTAAAAATTTTAATAAATTAATTAATAATAATCATAAATAAATAAATAAATTTGCAAAAGCTTTATCTGTAAATTAAAAGGATTTGTAATTAAAGTCTTCATGTTTTCGTATTTATTCTAATTCATTTACATTTAACCAAATGAGTTGTGTTGGGCAGCGATTTTTCTTCCCACGCTTGAACTTCCCCGAGACAAATATTCTTCGTGATTAACCTAGCCCTCCATGTGATATTAGGAGCCAATATGGGCCTTCATTTCATACATGTTTATGTTGAATGTCTCTCTCTCTCTCTCTCTCTCTCTCTCTCTCTCTCAAATTCAGACACACCTCCAAATATCACAAAATAACAAAAAAAAATTATAATAAAATAAATTATGAGTATATTAAGTAGAGATTATAAACAAAATAACCGAAGAATTACAATAAGAAACTTAAGTCGGAATTCTGAACAACGGGTCGATGATATTTGAAAAACCGAGCTCTCTTCGCTCTATTTCTTCTTCTACGTTCTAAAATTTTCATGCTGAGATTCAATCAGAAATCCTGAAAGAACTTTCTATTCACTCTTGCCCTATACAACTGCAACTCCCTTGATTTAGTTGTTATTGTAAACTCCATGTAGGCAGGAACAAATAGAACTTTACCCTCTTCAACAATCTGTTCCTCGGAAAATCCTGCCGATTTAGTGCCATTTCCAGCAATGAGGAGAAAAAGAGATGCCCCCCCATTAAGGGGAAAACAACTGATGCAGACTGAGGAATAATGCAGTGATCCACTTCAAATTCTTCAAAAGGTGGTAGATATCTTATTCCGTAAGAATTCAATGAAAATCCCTTCAATATCTCTGGAAAACCCTGGAATAAGGACAAACAATTCTTCTGAATTATACTCTCATAGTTTGGATACATTAAACATTCTGGGACAGTTTTGTGTAAGTAAATGTCATTCATTAGCTGTTTTCGTGCTAACAATGAAAGAAGTGGTTGGATGTCGCGGTGTTTCGATGTAAGGCCAGAACGAACAACATTACCAGAGGTTGCCATACGCTCAAAGCATTCATCACGGATGTATGAATGAGGTTCATTTGCGCCAATACACAATGCTTCACCTCGATTCAGCTTCACATAGTTGAGTAAAAATGCCGCCAGGACACCTGCATCATCAGGATATTGACCTTCCAGTCCTAGCATCAGCATTTCTTTGTCTGTCAACTGTCTTTTCTGATTGAATAAAACACATAACAGTATAAAATAAGAAACATAGTACTGCAAATGAACATAAAGTGGATGAAATACTGTAATATGAAAACTAAAATGGAAATAGTTTGAGACAGTGAGTGGCATTTGTAATCAATTTAACAGATGAAAAGCTAAACTCAAAAGAAAAAATAATCATGTCAAATGGTATCAACATAAAAGAGAAATTAATAAACCTTTTTTTTCTAAAATTTCCTCCTTCCTCTACTGGACTGGAAGTTGCATACCTCACTATCTATTTTCTGTTCACTTATTTTTATTAAGAATTTTAAGATTTGATCCTAGACCTTTTCAATCGCATACATTCACCGTATATTAATAGAATCGAAACATGCAACAGAAAGAAAAGGTTGCATTTCTGCATTATACGTTCATTCACAGTTCATCCATAAAAGTGGAAGCATTACAGCAAAGTCAGTTGTCTTGCACATGGTCTATACTAATCAGAAATGGCAGAACTTAAAAGGTTGAAAAGCTCATACGAAATCATGGTGCTTGCAACAAGTGCATGGAAAATTCTACAGCAGAGCTATATAATTTGTAATACCTTTTTACCCAGATTTAGTCACCATTTCAGTCTAGATATAATCTCACAAATTTCATCTTTACTTGACAATAGAATTTTACCGAAGATGGACAATATAATTACTTTTGCTTCGTGATTCATGTTCAGCTCTTTGACAGGCAAACACTGCTCACCATCCGCACCCCCAACCAATTCTACAAGCTCAGGTACAGTGCATTACACACTCCTAAGCTCCTGCAGAACAGTTTGCTTCATTCTCCACCAATCACACTAAATTGCTAGGATCCAATTTTTCTAAATCAGATGTCCATCTTAGAATGCCAAGTTAGGAGCATCAAAAGATTCAACAAAACCTAAAAGGAAATCCAGATGCAGAGATTTCCCATCAAAGATCTAAATCAACATCTGCTAGAACACATTTCTCTAAGAGATATTCCTAATCTTCAACGACAAATGAGAGAGTGTGTTACCTTGAGGCTAATAAATCCACACAATGCCTCAAATTCAGTGAGTGCCAAAGCCATTTCAGGATTGTGATTTTCATCCTTACACAAAATCGGCTGTGATTTATGCAGCGCTCTAGCCAATTCCTTATCTGGATGCGCCTGTATTGACAATGCCTTCTCAACAGAAAGCACCTGAAAATTCACAAACCAAATAAACCCAAAACAACCCCAAATCATTAAAATTAAAATCATAGAAAAAACAAAATCCCATTTCAATGATCATTTCTTCGTCAGCAACATTCCTTGAGTTTGCATAAACTCACAGCCCTAAAATGACAAACTCACCTTGAACGGGAAAGGAAGATTACTTCCCCATTTTTTGACAACACGATCTCCCAACGCATCTGGATTGTTGGAGAGCCATTCCTCAAGACTCAAACCACCTCCATGATTCAAAAACGTGGGCCCAGATTCATGCATACCGATCCAGAACTCAGCATAAGGCTGCCTTGGGTCAATGCGTGATCCAGAGTTGAGAGAGAACAGTCAAGAAACGTGTGATTTATTTCCAAGAATTCCCCGATCGTAATTCTTCACTGCACATTCAATCTCAATTGATTTCTTAATCTCTTTCTCTTTTTTTCCACGATGTTGTTGTTAGTTTGCCCCGTGTCTGCAGAGTTACACAGATCAAAAATAAAATAAGCATTTGTAATTGCTCTGTTCTGATAGGTTGGTTGTTACGTGCAGAGGAAGTTGAGAAAAATCTTCTAAGAGGTTTCGGAAAGTTGCACTGGAAATTCCGTTTTCTCTAGTTAAGTACAACCTCTTAATGCATAATACGGTTGTACTTCAGTAGATGATCCCATTTTTTTTAATTTAATATGAATTTATCAACCTCTTTACTTTTACTTTCAATTTCAAATATAGATTTGAATTTCTTAAAAGATCTTAGTGGGTCATTTTAGTTAAGATTTTTTCGAGTAAATCCCTGAGAGTTTCCAATTTTTTATGAATTTATTTGAATTTGGATCTTTTAGCTTGATACTACTACTATCCCCCTTCTTTTGGAAGAACCTATCTTTTTGTTTCCATTGATTTAGTCAAAATAATTGAAATATCTCACACAGTTCAGTTGTTAAAATGTTTTAGTTCTTCTATCAGCTAAAGCATTATGTTCGAACATAGGTTTCCCTTAGAAGATACCATGAAAAACTACTATGATTGTGAGAAAATAACTTGGAAGTTGTCGGTTAATTCATACCCTAGTTTCCTGGTTAGCTTATGCCAAAATTGAGCAGTGAACAAATTGCATGATATTGATAGTTAAATAAATAACTTGGTCGTTAAAAAAGAAATAAAAATTCTAGGTTTGAGTTTCTTCTATTTCAATTGAATATGTTTGGGATCCTTAAGCGGACAATATCCGTGCGAGAATGTCTCAAGCTGAATGCTAAAAGCCCAAAATGCCTGAGAAGACAAGAAATAGAACATGTTACCAAAGAATAAAAGCCATCTACATCTAGGACAATCCTTTTGTTTTGTTTTTTTAATTTATTCATTCATGTTGCTCGCATGGGTGCAGAACTACAGGATAATCAATGTATAAATTAATATAATATGACTTATTATTGTAAATTATATTATTTCTTTATTTTTCCTTTTACATGAACAAATTACATGAAAATTTCTTATAATTTTTATTGTTGATATAGTCTGGATAACTTTTAGAGTTGCAACCTATCCAAATAATGGTAGGATAGGTTATTGAATTATTTGAATAAGATTTTCAGGTCAAAAAGTTAGTTAAATATAAAAAAATTATTAGTCACTCTATAATTTTTGTTAAATAGTTACTGAAAAATATTTTGATTTTATTCTGTATCCTATTTAGTTAATTATTAAAATAATGCTATTTCAACGAGTTCTTAGAGAAATTTTTTTGATTCCTTTGTTTTAAGACTTTTGAAAGAGAGAGGGAGAATCAACAAGACATTTTGGGCATTTAGGTGTTGATTAATTTATTATTAAGAAATTTTTTAATTTAACTAAGATTTCGACCAAGAGAAAGAGAGTTAATAAGGTGCCTGTACTCATTTTAGTGTTTATTAATTATTTTAAAAAATTAATTTAATTAAAATTTTGACTAAGAGAGAGAGAGTTAACAGGATACTCAGCTCATTTTAGTGTTTAAAAATTATTAAGAATTTTTTTAAAAAAAATCCAATTTAATTAAAATTTTGACCAACAAAAAGAGAGTCAATAAAGTGCTCAGCTCATCTTAGCATTTAAAAATTATTAAAAATTTAATAATATTTTTAATTTTATTAGTATTTTGACCAAGAAAATGATAGTTAAGAGAGTACTCGACTAGTCTAGGCGTTTAAAAATTATTAAGAATTTTAAATTTTTTTTAAATTTAATTAGTATTTTTATTAAGAGAAGAAGAGTTAATAGTATGTTCAACTCATTTTGGTGCTTAAAAATTATTAAGAATTTTAAAGGACTTTTTTAATTTTATTAGTGTTCAAATTTTATTGCTTAGAGAAAAAAGAAAAAAGAAAAAAATAAATAAAATAAAAAAGGTGATAACCAATAATTAAAAAAAATAATGATCAAGGACTAAATTGAAAGGACATACAAAATTTTTATTGGTTAAAATTGGCCTAGGACTAAAATACAAAAATTATTCAATTTGTTTCAATTTTGCAAATAACCCAAAATGTTTAACAAAAGTCATGCACCCCAGTATTCATCTCCTCCTTTCTCCCGTACACAACTTCCATGGCTAACAATCTAAACTTTGTAACCACCACCAAACTCCATTATTTTTTCATGTCGTCCACCGTAATCACCTTCTCTGGACTTCGGCAAGCTTCTCCATCCACCAGAAATCGCCGGTGGCTAAGACGTAGGTATTCTTGTGCTGGCGGATTTCATGATCTATAATTTTTGTGTTTTCATTCTCTTTTATTTTGTATTTTTGTTTGAATCAAGAGAGATATATTTAGAAAAAAAAGAAAGTTGATTACATTATTTCATATGTCAAGGGTTACCTCTTTTATCTCCATGATTTATTTTAATGCAATGATATTATTATATTTATGCATGAAACAATTTGCAAGCTACTGTTTTCACCATCTAACTACCGTTTTGTATAGATGCCAACAGAATTAAATAATATGTCAAGGGTTACCTCTTTTATCTCCATGATTTTTTTTTAATGCAATGATATTATTGTATTTATGCATGAATAAACACCTAATAGATTCCGTGAAACAATTTGCAAGCTACTATTTTTACCATCTGACTACCGTTTTGTATTGATGCCAACAGAATCAAACAAGCAGAAGGACAAATAACATAATGCTTTATTCAGATAGAAGCGGATTTAAGCAAATAGTCAAAATGGTCCTTTCCCAAATTCAACAACCAATTACATCATATAACAAGCAAACAAGCTACATTTGTTTCTCTAACAAGTTGATTATTCATCCGTACGTGAAACATACCAATATGCATGCAAACATATGCAAAAATTTGATGCTGACCGTACCTTATTTCTGCACACTTGTACTTGTGAGTGTGACTGCTGTGATCTTTTCAATTTCTACGATGGCTCCTTCGACTGCTAGGAAAGCTGCTTTGGCGACTGCCACGAAGTAAAGAATGGTAGTTGTTGATGTTCAAATTTTTTAAGGACGAAGATTCAACATATCACACAAATTTACTATTACAATCGACGTAAAACCTCCTCGAAAATTATTTGAAATCACAAAAAAATGAGTTAAAAGTGAAGCCGGACTACTTGCGAATAAACTCTGATGCTCAAGTCAGTGAAATCGTGCAGAGCCAAAAGAAAAGAGAGAAAATATGAGTGTTTAAGTGTTTTACAGACCTAAGAGGCTGGGCTCGGGAAATATTTATATGTAGTATCTCTCTCTTAACCACTCAAAGATGGCCCTCTCTAGGAATTTCCCAAAAACGGAGAAGAATCAGAAGTCGAAGAAGAAGTCCCCGAAGAAGTTTTTTTACATGTAATTGCCTTCACCCTTTATAAAGCCTTTGCATGTGTGAGTATTAGAGAACGAGAGTTTAATTAGACAGAAATAGGTACGGTGATTGGGTCAATCTTTTTACCATTCTTTTACGTTAGGTCTGGTGTAACAATGAGTACTTGCAACTTGCAGGGCACGGTATAACCTAACGTGATGGGACGTCTAAATAGTTACTTGAACAGCGTATTTGTCGGTCCCATCTACAACTCCTATTTTTAAAAGAGGCGTTGGGTCACCTCGGTAATCAAGATGGTTCAGGTCTCCTACTTAGCAACAGCTAGAGTTGAAAAACTTTCAGTTGAACAGGTTTCACATCGATAAAAGTCATCAACACAAGTCTCTCAAGTTTCTACTGTCACAAAGCGAGAGTAGAAATTTGAATGACTTTATTTTTGCCGAGGTGATTTAGAATTC
>JAWDEX010201660.1:0-11517 GCA_035221805.1 Trichilia hirta
GCAATGGCAAGAGCAAGTAGAATCCATGCAGCAACATCATTGACAGCCGCAGCTGACATTGCCATTCGGCCAACATCCGTGGTTAAAAGCTTGAGTTCAGCTAAAATACGAGCTAAGACAGGAAAGGCAGTAATAGAAAAAGCCACCCCCATAAATATAAGAAAAGGAGGTCCGTCTACCCCTTTGGAAATAGTCGCTTTCAGGGCATACGAAGTTCCTATTCCTAATGTGAAAGGCAGAGAAATTCCTCCAAGTGCTATGCTAAGAGCTTTCTTGCCAGTCCGTCGGAGGGCCTTTGGATCCAACTCTAAGCCTACCAGGAACAAAAAGAAGAGAAGACCAAGGTTGGCCAACGTATCCAACACAGTAAGGCTTCTCGGTGGAAATATCGCATGCAAATAATCTGTGTTCCTTCCTAAAGCTGATGGGCCAAGTAATATTCCTCCCTGTAAAAAGGGTACCGAGAATTACATCTTTCCCCTGTGTATACATACATTAAACAAATTGTCTATTTGAGGGATCGTTTATGCAAATGGTCTTGTGGGTATTATAAAAATCCAATTTCAATATTTAATAATATTTTTTCATCTTCAAGTAAGATAATGCAAACATCTAAAAATATAACTTTCATTTTCTCTCATAACTGACGGTTTCAATGAAAATTTTTGTGGAAGAGCACGTGTCAAAATTTTGGTAACTACAGGAAAAGAAATTTTATGCCGTGAGTGTTCTCCAGCCATGTGATTTGCTAAGTAACTTCTGCCTTACGATTACAAAATAGTAGTCAACATAAAAGGGTTTTAATTTTTCAACCTTTAACGTTAAAATATTATTAGTCATTTTCCTTTCACGAGTCATTAAAGGGTAAAAACTGCAAACCAACTAAAATAAATAAAAAATAAAAGCCTTCCCAGCAGAATTATTTTTTTAGCCCAACGATGATTCTCTGCCTAATTATTTTTTTTTTTATTTTTATTTTTTTAATTTCACTGCCATTCTTAAAAGTACCAATAATAATTAGCACTTCAGTCTTTCTCAAATTAAAATCTCGTGCTTAATTTGCATCGTTCCAACTCCCACACAATGACGTCTGCTGACATGAGATCCCACCACGAAACATCTAGAGGTATTATTATACGCATGACTCAGATTCCTGATCATATGGACTCTAAGGAAGATACCATTGAGTATTAAGAGAATGATTAAATTAGGAAGGATTTCAGAAAGAAGAACTTACAACAATCTCTGCAATCACACGAGGCTGGCGAAGAGGCCTTAAAAGAAAAGCAAGAATACGAGTGAGCAAGACTACGAGGCAAATCTGTAAGATTGCGAGAGGAAGTGCATAATCAAGAGGACTATCTCCCTGAAACACTCCGTTGGATGTAGCCTTCATCGGCGCAGGACATGAACTTCCAGCCATTTTATACTAATATCTGAACTTCACAAACAGAAGAAAAATCGCCGGTTTGAATTTTGATTGAATCGCTCACTTCGCTTCAGGTTTTCCTGCATGATGTGATATAAAAGCTTGAATTACTCAGGCCAACCGATAAAACTAATCGTTTAATAATAACAACAGGATTTGGATGTTGAACAGTATTAAAAATTTTGATTTTGAATGGGAGACATTCTTAGAAGCTCAACAATTATTTAAACTGAAATTGAAAAGGTTTAAGAAAAGTATCCAAACTCTTAATATACGTCTATGTATCATATCCTATCCAAGAGAACTCTGTTCAGATGACAACTGCAAATAATAATAAATAAATAAATAGATAGATAAATAAATAAATAAAATATGAGCTGCTCTCCGGATAAATAAATTGAAAATATTCTTCAGCATTTATGGTATACATATATATCAGTGCTAAGGTGTAAGTAGCTGGAAACATGATTTTCCTTGTACAGAGAATCCTTCTAGGAAGTCTGATTACTTCTTACAGAGCTTGAAACTTTGATAACATTATTAAAATTAAAATACGTTTCTTTTGTTATGTCAAATATTAGAAGAAAAAAGAATAATAACAATAAAAGCCACGGAAGTATACACAGAATAATAAATAAGCTTTCAACCACAATCAATGCAACCATTTCTGGTTCAGTGAATTTTCGTAACAACCAAACAAAACTTTGGAAACAAACAAACCGAAGTTTCAAGACGTTTCTGTTTCCTATAAATAAATACAAAAAGGAAACAAAGTGAAAAAAGATGTGACCGAGAGGGATACTGGGACACACGTGGAAAGATCATTCTGAATTCTCACGGGCCACGGATCTCATCTCAGCGTTAAGTGGAAAGTTGACACCTAATATGAAAAACAACCAAGAAAATGCAAATGTTTTCTGTTCGGGGACTGAACAGTAAATTACTTGATAAGGAAGGTTGTTTGTCTTTATTGTAAGTGTGTTGCCTTACAGGATGAACGACTCGCTTTTACTTGGCAATGAAACCACGGCAGGCAACGAAATGGCGAACTACATGCAATGTGATTAGAACTTTGAAGACTTCATTGAATGTCAGACGATACCGTTTCTCTATAAGAATTTGATTTCTTGACAAACAATCCCCCAAATCAAATATCATATCATTACCAAACGAATCACAAAATCCTACAGAGTCGTTGTAAATGAAGGAAAATAAGAAAAATGAAACTAAACTCTCACTTTCCAAAACTTAACTTTCCTTCCACTTTCATGCAGTTTCCCGAGAACCAAACAGACCATTAAATAAGAGAGCGAGAGAGAGAGAGAGAGATGATTCTCCTGATCTTATCAAAGTAATTTCTTTTCAGATTAAGTTTTATCTTCACATCTATAAAGAAAGAGAAAGAGAGAGAGAGAGAGTGAATATAGAAAAATGGATATCATGCTTACACTGTAACGTTCTTTGAATGAATCTTTGAGTTATGGACGATCACCGAGGGAGTGGAGAGAAAATATATATAAACAAGGATGCAAAGATGGTCGCGAGGGAAATGTCCATAATACCCTTAGTGTATCCCCCACTAATTTCGCAATCTGCAGTAAACGCCATAAACGTTCAGGGACATAACCACCTCTATTTAGTGAAATTTTCTCTATCCAACGAATCTAGACGGTTAATATTCTGGATTTTTCTAATTTGAAATATGGTGCAGTTTATTAAATTAAATTTCTTAATTATACCTTCATTTTGGTTTTCCTTCTACCCAAAAAAGGATTGTGAACGTAGTCTTCACAAATGAGAGGTCAAAATGGTAAAACTATGCATTTTAGTACATCCAGCTAATGCTATTAATTTCGTTGCCATGATAATAATATCTGAATTTTATTGCCATTGCAATTAATAAAATTTTAATGAGTTTCATAAAATTTTAAATTTTAACTTTGGCAAGTAATATTGTTAGATGTACAAAATAATAATGTGTCATTTTTATACAGGCAATGCTTAATTAATCTTAATGATAAACCAATATAATTAACAACACATCGTACATTACCAATTATTGTCAATGTCGTGTTAATTGTATTTAGTTATGACAAATGTAATTAGATTATCTTAACCTAGCTAGTATTTGAAACCATTCTTAGCCCCCAAATATAAATAATTAAAATGCACTGTATACTAAAGGTGACAACTTAGATTCAAAGCCAATAATTCAATAAATTAACCATTTCTAATTTCTTTTTAACGACTTAAAATTAATCAGTTTTAAATTTGATTTATAATTTGGTTCCTTATAGTCTTAAAGTCAACTCTAACTCCACGTGGTGCTAAAATGTTAAAAAATTAATACCTCTTACACTAATTTAAAAAGAATTTTTAAATGTGAGAAAATTAAAATTTATAAATAAATTTTATTAAAAATTAATTAATATTATCAATGTTATAAATATTAATTTAAGATGTAAAGAAGAAAGAATTAGAAGATTTAAGTGATATTTTTTTATGGAAAGAATATTGCCAAAATGAATTTTATTTCGAGTGGAGCGATAATTCGCGCCATGCTACCTACTTTCACCAATCAAATGATAAATGGTATTATGCCGTTCTTAAAAAAATAACACGTTATCTTTATATTACAATACTTAATACTACACGTAACAATCAATTAATTGCCACTTTATGATAATATAATACTCTTTTTTAGGTTTTATCATTTTTCAATTAAGTTTACATATGTTAGATAATTTACGAGCAAGCAATTTAAAACTAATCTAATCTAAATTAATCCAAACCATCATAATTCACGATTTAAATTGATTTAAAATTTTTTTGAATAGAATATAAATTGATATTTTTTAAACTATTATTTGTTATTTGAATTTTAAATTTGATTAATTTAAAATTGCAAAATCACAAATTAAACTTAAACTTAAACTTATTATTATTATTATTATTATTATTATTATTATTATTATTATATCTGGTTGTCTCCTTTTGTTATATGTGGTAACAAATGAAAAAGAAAAATTATTTATAAATTTCTCACTTAAACGTCAAGAAAATATTATAAAATTGATAATAATTATTATTGCAATATTAATTTTATAATATAGCTCAAATTGCTAATTCTAATAGCTTCAAATTGTATTTTGCTTTTTCAATCGGATCAATTTATGATATTTTAATGAATTAAATTAAATCAATTTAATTTTAAATCGTAAGGTGCGAATCAGTTTGAAATTTTATCTCAAACTGATCCAAATCGCATGTGAGCATCCCCTACTTGGTACTACCTCTTTTTAAATTTTATTAGTAAAATTTAGTAAGATAAAACTTGGTTGAAAAAAAAGTACAATACATATTTAATTCCCTCTAATAAAATTTGTCCTCTCAAAAAAATATTAATTTGTCAACTTGCAAAAATAAAACATGTTAATACTATACACCACTTTTCAAAACTTAATGTAAGTAAAATATTGGTGAACAGATCATTATTTAATATCAATCTTGTAACTTTATTGGAGCTTGTGAGTGTAAAAGAACTTACATAAAATACATTTAATTTTGTTGTTTTATAAAATCTTACATGTGTGTATGCATAATTTATAGACTTTTCTTAGTTTTTTAATTCTTATACCTTTTTAAAGACTTGTGTTACTATAGAAATATTTGTCTCTTCAAGTATATCTATCTCATAAAAAACAATTAGTTCTTCTAAAACCATTAGTTGTGAATATAATCCTAGTATTTTTAGTTCCTTGATTTCTCAATCTTCTTTTTAGGGAACAATATTTTTATGTCTGGTCACTTTTAGAGTACAATAGATAATTCATTACTATCATTGATTTGAATTGTTATTTAAAAATAATTACTTGGATGGTATCATTAAATGCATCTTATAATTAATTTTTAATTTATTGAAATTGTATAATATTTCGCACTTCTTTTTCACATTAGCCGCGGTGAGAATAAATGAGACAAAATAAATATTCTTTAAGAAAGTTTAGATTTAATTTTAGGAGGTACTTTTTTTCTCTTAGTTATAGAAAAATTTATCTCATTAAAATGACCATCTATAAAATATTTAGTAAATAAATCACCTATTATGAGTTTAAGACATCTCATAATAGACAATGAGTTAAAACTAACACAAATTTCTAAATGACATTGAGATCTTATCTTACTATATTATAAGGATCTTATAGAAAACACCCATAAAATAATTAGAAATACATAAATGAGATATATTAAGTTGATAATCCAATACAAATAGTAATAAAATATATTAATGATAAGTAAGAGGTCTAAATCAGGTTAATGCTCCAGTACATAAAATAGCATGTCCCTATATAAAAATTGACAATTAAGTTGGTAATAATAAAATTCGAGCAATTTTCTAAATTTTTTTAATGAGTAATTCAGTTAATCCATTTTGAGTATAAATATATGAGATAAGATACTCTACATTAATGCTCATTGATGTATAATAGTCATTAAACAATTTAGGAATAAATTTACTAGCATTATTTAGTTGTATTGTCTTAATTGGGTGATTAGAGAACTACGACATTTGTTTAATAATCAATGTAAGCAATCTAACAAATATAATATTACATGTAGATAAAAAAAAAATATATATATGTGACCATCGATCAAATGTATTAATTAAGACTATAAAATAATGAGACAAAGAGGTGTATTGACCATAAATGTCACTTTAAATCTTTATAAAAAAGAAAAAGATTTAAAACTAATTTTAGAGTGAGATGAACTAACTATAAATTTTTCTTACGAGGAAGTGGTGCAATTATTTATATTGGATAAAATAATATTCTAATTCTTTAATTGATGTTAAAGAAAATTTTAAATAATTTTATATATTATTGTAAATCTTAAATGACTTGGAAGATCATGCCATAATATAAATATTTTTGAACTATTGAACTTCTAATTAGCTTTCAATTATAATTATAATTGTATAATGTAGTTCAAATGCAAAAGATGATAATTTTTCTAAAATACATTTCTTGCTTGATATATTAGAAGAAATACAAAAATATTTTATATTATTTTTATTTATAGTTTTAAGATAATATGTATTTCAACAAATATTTTTAAATCTAAGCATATTTACTCAGAATCTACATAAGTAAAAGGCATTTTGAGCCCATAATTAAATTTCATTTGCTAATAAGACCATGACTCTTTTGAAATCTTCAATTAAATTTATAGAATCTAATATGATATTGACCTTAATTTCAACCTTCATCAATTTTAAAAAATATTTTTTTATCTCGTAAGATAGTACATGTAGAAGTACTATTAGTTAGGTATATATTCTTATCTTTCTTTTTGAAGAGAGATAGTTTACTAAGATTTTTTAATTAAATAAACAGCTTATATGAGATAATGTGATAAAAATGTACATCATGCAATTACAAACAATACCAAAAGACAAAAGAAAAACTATAATAATATTAATAAAAAGACACAAAAAGGATATCAAAGTGGATACAAAATATAAATTTAGTTAAATCTTAATTAGTGTAAATACTTTAATCACCAATTAAGTGTTTGATGTTCACTTCTTTATCTTTAAGAAAGTTGAAGATAGTAAAACGACTAAAGTCTACTAAATTTGAATTATTAATAAAAATAGTATTTATTTTTTTCATCTTTTCTAGATATTTTGCATATTCATAGTCAATACCTATTTTTTTTTTTTGGCATTTTCTACAAAAAAGCATTAGAAAATTTTTTGAATTTATCATTAGAATCTTATTTTTCGTAAATGTTCTACTTTTATTGATCATATTTATTTATATTATTTTATCAATTTGATAATTTATAACTACTGCATAAGCAATAATCATGCCCTTTTTTGTAATTTTTATTACGTTAATAACTATTATTAGTGCTTGCTTCACTTTTGAAAATAACATAAATTTAGTTCAAATATTTTTTTAAATTTTTTAATAAAAATTTATTATTTTATTCAGTTAATAGAAGGCAATAAATGAGTTGAGAATATTTTTAAAATCTACGGTCTCATATTATTACTATATAACCACACTACTTATATAAAATATAAAGAATATTTTATTAATATATTTTATTATTACATAATTTTAAAAGAAAACAAAGTGGTATTTAGGAGTATTTTAATAATTTTATAATCTTATATTCATCCATTCATTTTTGACCATATTCCTCGACAAATCAAATCTCCTTTTTATATTCTCCATCAGAAAATACCACTAAAAATGTTCTTACGGAGAGAATATTGATAAAATAAAAATTAATTTTATTTTATGTGTAGTGACTTATTTATACTAATTCAGACCACCCACTTCTATCAATCAAATAATAAACGGTGTTACAATATTTTTATAAAAATAACGCATATTTTTATATATAATACATAATATTGCATATTGTAATCAATTAAATAAAGTGATGGAATCCATCTCAAGGTAGTATAGCAATCAAATGTATATAAAATTTTAAAACATACAAAATTATAATCCAAAAGGAAGCCCAACAAGCCTTATCATTGATACTAAACAACGCCAATTTTTTTTAATTTCTTTTTAATTTTTGTTACTGTCAATTATTATTGTCGTCGGTGGAATAAAAAACTATTATTGTCCTCCATGCAATAAACTTGTGAATAAGTTACATGTAAAAGGTTTCAACGAATGCAGTGACGTACAACATCAATGATGTGATGGCCCGTCCACTCTCCATAGACGTGCCGTTTCCACTTATTGGGAAAATAGTGTTTAGGTCTTTCAATTTTGTAAACACATGAATAATGAATGATATAATTGTTTACACAAATACATGTCGTTAAATTATCTTCAAAATATATTGAGTTTATGAGTAAGGATATATTTAGTATTATTAAGTTTTATTAAAATTAAAATATTTATATTTTAAACACAAGAAAGATAAATCGATTTTCCAACTCTTAGTGATCAGCTCAATATTTAATATCATACCGCAAATGCTACAAGTTAATTTAAGAGATGTAATATGCAAATTATTAATCTTATTTACATATTCTTAGACTATGTTTAGTATTGTTGTTTTCATTTTTAACATAACAAATATAACATTCATTAAACACAAATATTTGGTAAAAGAAATTATTCATTTTTCAGTTGTATTTATTATTTATTAACTTTTATTATATAAAAATTTGTGATTTCAAAGTCTCAAACACTTCAATTCAAAACATAAGCTTATTTTAATCTAACAGCACAAGGAACCTCGTTACAAGAAAATGACAAAGTATATCTTCATTTATGATTTCGTTAAAAATTAGGAACCCAAATGCTATTATTCCTGAAAACATTCGACCCATTGGTGCCCCGAAAAGAGTCAACAGAAAAATGCTTGAGTCACTCCCACAAACCATCAGGCGGGGCCCTTCCTACAAAGTTAATCTGCCTTTGGATGGTCAAAATTCAATTAAGGAAAAATAATTCGGTCGACGGATTTCCAAAACAAAAATTCACTTCTATCCGTCGAACACGTGTTCACCTCCGTGTGCCAATAATCCACGTGTAATTGTGTAAAGTCAGGGCAAAAGGGGTTGATGCTTGTGATACATCACTCTCGCCAACTGGACCCAGTATTAAAAAGTCAATCTCACATTCGACGGTTGATCTAACAGCACCAATTGTATGTGACCCACAATTGTCCATAGACTGCAGCTACACCGTCCATTCGGTCCTGTCAAGATCTAACATTTTGGAACCGCACTCGGAAAAGAGCAATAGAGAAACCATTTAGTCGTTAATGGAGAATCCGTTTATGTCATTGTCAAAATGTTTTTCATTTTAGTAGCGAGTTTGATAAGAACTTGACGATTCTGTGACCAATTTAATGTGATAAACGAGTTTTGATTAATCAAAAGGTTGAAACCAGATTGATAAAATAAAAGAGACTGAAATGAGATAAAAGATAAAATGTTATAAGTTTTTATATTTTATAATTCATGTGTAGTTCTTGAAAGGGTTTAGGGACTAAAATGAAATTCTATTGTGATAGTTTGAATATTAATTAATATTAAACATTAGATTTGGGCAATGGTGAGTCACAGGTTACAAGCAATTGGCTTACCAAATTACAATTAGTACGCAAAAAGTTAATATATTTTCTACATTTTTTTTTTAAAAAAATAATTTGTGGTGGTGGTTGAAAGATTCTAAAGTTGAATTAATTTCATCCTTTCAATATTTAATTCTTATACCAAATTATTATTTTAAGGTTAATCATTTCTTCTGATAGAAATTGTTTAGCATATCCTCTATCCCTTCTTCTTTGATTTTCCTTAAGGTTGGAGTCCACTGATTTAATTCCCATCTATTGTCCATTGTTACAACCATCTTCAAAAGTTTAGTTGAGAAAAGTGAAAGTAAGAGGGCATATGAAAATGAGAATTAGTAAATGTTCATTAATATACCAATGCAAATATTTCCACCTCCAAGCGAAATACAGCAATTCTTTCTCTTTCTTTGGGCAGATATTGGAAAAGACAGGACAAAATTAATTATTATGTAAACATTACTCCTACCATTTTATGTACCAAATCCTCCATGATACGATTCTGATTCAACAGTTAAGACGTCCACATGGAATTGAAATGGCATTTCATCAAAGTCTATATAGATATTGTAATATTGAAGTAGGATATTTAGATTTAGGTGGGAAGTTTGTGAAGTCATATAAGAATGTAGGGTTTCTCTTCGTCCACAAAGAGAGTAAAAGGAAGCCAATGGATCTATCACTTCTAGTATTCTTTGACCGAATATAGGGGAAAGGTGCAAGATTTTCTGAAGGAAAATATCAATTAAGCCCTTGCGCTACTACGACTATACACAACATCCAACGTCACATCAACGTCAACAAGTTCACTTAATTAAGGTTACTCAAAACCAACAAATTTGAGAAGGAAATGGGAGTAATGTTTTTTTTTTCTTTATTTTTTGTTAAAAGCCATGTACTATTACGTAATTTGAAATAAACAAAGAATATTAGAGTATATAATACCAGCCTTGTAAAAAATTTAATAAGATTATCTATTTTAAAAGGGTTACTCTTATTATCCTAATAATTACTATAATTCATCAATTAACTACTAATTTTATTATTATATTTAAAAAATATATTATTATATTTAAATATTAATTAGTTTTTTATTATTATGAATTGAATACAAATTATCTAACTTCTAGTTTTCTAATTAGTTTTAAAATATTAAAATTTTACAATTAATTTTAAAACAAATAAAATATATTAATAATTATTAATATTAAAGTTATTAATGATTACTAAAATTAAATAATATTTAAGTAATATTATGATTATTAAAATTAAAAGGTTAATGTATTATTATATTAAATATTAATTGTTGTAATTTTATTATAATTCAATAAGTATTAAATAATTTTTAGATACAAAATTAATTTAAATATTTATATTTATACATTAATAATAATTTCTAAAACTAGAATTATCTAAAAATTAAAAGGTTTTAGTATACTTAATTTTTTTATTTTATTATTTAAGTTTAAATTATTAATTGATTAAAAATAAGTTACTAATGTCACGCTCCAACCTGTGAGTCTCACAAGTGACAATCGCCACAGATTTTTAAGATGTATTCAATCATCCAAAATACACTCTGTGAGCCTGTAAGACCTTTATAAAACCTGTTTCAACACCAATTATGAACCACTTTCAAAATAAATTCGTCCAAATATCCAAATATTAAATTTATTTCTCAAGCAATCACAAGACACTTCAAAATATATATAAGTCTATTCATTTATAAAATATTCATCTAAAATAATAAATAGTGAAGTCAAATCATCCATAATAAAATTCAACGTTACAAATCTCTTTTACAAATTCATAAAAAATATCTAAATAACACGACAAGTTCTTAAAAATACAAATTCAGTGGACTATACCCCAACCAAGTGAGTCAATATATATATATATATATTGACTCATTTGGTTGGGATATAGTCCACTAGATTAGTATTTCTTTCAGACTTGGTGTACTTCAGGTATACACA
>JAWDEX010201691.1:0-11514 GCA_035221805.1 Trichilia hirta
CCCATTCGGAAGTAATCGCCAGTATACCTATACGTGGCCGTGCTATGCCTTACAAAAAAACACCGTATTTAAGTCAGGCCTTTTTGAGGTACAGCAAATCAAAATTAAAACAACTGCATTTAATAAGGACCGTTGATAGCTAGAAGCACAATAACTTCTGGGTCAGAATTCTAAATCGCCTCGGCAAAAGTAGTTACTCAAATTTTTACTCTCGCTTAACGACAGTAGAAATTTATGGGGCTTATATTGATGACTTTTACTGACCAAAAATCTGTTCATCAAATAATTTTTCGACCCCAACTGTTGTTTAGCAGGCGACCTGACCCAACTCCAGTCGCCTCAGTATCTCGGCCTCCACCTTGATTATCGAGACGGCCCAATTTTTTTATTTCAAAAACGAGAGTTTTGAATAGGACAGATAGGTATATATTTCAAGAAGCTGCTCAAGCGTCCCATCATATTAAAGAGTGCCATGCCCTGCAGGTTGTAGGCACTCATTGTGGCTCCAGACCTAACATAATGGAATGGTAAAAAGACCTACCCAACAACCATACTTAATCCTATCTAATTAGGCTCCCGTTCTCTGATACTCATACTTACAGAGGCCTTATAAATGGTAAAATTGGTGAATGAAAAAGGATTTTTCGATTCCTGTAGAGGCTATGTTTCAATAGTTGAGAGAAAGTATCAGCATTCTCTCATAAATATTTTTCGAGCCCAGCCTATCGGGTCGATAAATACTCAAACACTCATGTTTCGTCTCTCTTTTAACTTAACCCTAGATAATTTACTGACTTGAGCGTCGGAGTTTATTCGCCGCTAATTTAACTTCACTCCTAACTCATTTTTTCTTTAATTTCAAGTAGCTATCGAGGCTCTACAACAGTCGTAACAATAAAATCTGTGTGGTGTACTAAATTTTTCGTTTTAAAAAAATTTAAACGTCAATAATGAGTAATTAAAGGGAAAATATTAATTTTATTTTTAAAACATAATAAAAGTATCACCATTCACACTGCTGCTATTTGTTTGTTTCTGGGTTAGAATATATTCTATAATTGAGGAAAAAAAAAAAAAAAAAGGTAAAGAGTCTAAGCATCAAATTGAAGTAGTTGAAAGTTCGTTAATTCTTATCCACTGGCAGCTAACAAAATGCACCGACCCTCCTCTCATCATTTGACCGCCATCTTCGAAGTTCAATCCATCGTCAATTCGAAACCCAAAAGTGAATCAACTGCTTCCACGACTTCGTTTTCATTACTTGCTGGCATTGGTATATCCTGGTTTTCATTTTTCTTCTTGGCTCGTCTCCATCAATATTAAAGGATAGGGCTACCGAACTGAGACTACACCTGTTAAACAAATAAATAATTTCAAAATTAAATTTAGAATCTGTTGTGATTTTGGAGTTATGAAATAAAAGTATTAGATATTAAATTTTAGTAAAGTAATTTAATTTTATTAAAAATTTATATTATTATAAACTTTTTTCAAATTAAGTTTTAAAATATGAAGCATCATAATGTCAAACAAAATGTTAATAATTTTATATAATAGTCAGCATGTAATGTAACATTCCTGGATTATTAATTAGAAGTTTCTAAGCCAATTTTATGATTTATCTTTATTACAATGTATCTAACCAAATTTTGGGTTTTGTCTTTATTACAAGCTTTCTTATCATTTAAGAGTTTGATGTACATCTACATGAATTTGTTGATATTGATATATTTTTAATGCCTACAATACATATATATGTGTTTAATTTTCTTAGAGAAAGAAATATTGAAACAGTGCGAGCGCCAAAGCAACGGGGAAAAGGATACGAGGTAGCTTGATTTTAGACGCACTTATTGGCTGCATCATTGATGGCGATTGAAAAATAACGTAGCTTTCTTATTTACTCCCGTTTAAAGCTTGAACACTAGTAACGTAGCGTAAACACAAAGTATTTTTACTTTTATATTTCGTGCAGTTTTGTAAAATAAAAATAAAAATAAAAATATTGAATATTAAGTAATATTATCAAATATATTTTATAATTTTATTATATATATTATTCATATTACAATTAGAATTCTCCGTTAAAAAAACAGAGCGCTCACAATTTTATTTATGAAATAAAATAATTTTATATTACAATAATATTATTTAAAAAAAGGTTTATTATATTTATGTTTTTAAAATAAGCTGTTTATAATCTGCCACCCGTCTTAAAAAATCTGGTACGATCTATTATAAGTCTACAACTTATTTTGAATTTTCTTTTCACTTTTTCTGACCATAACGACGGGGCACCTTACTGTCAGCCAGGCTGCCACAAATGTCAATAACAAAAATCCATTCATATTGATTGAAGTCCATATGGAATTGCCTTGCCTGTACCTAAGAAAGAAATTATTGTATGTCCTCTTTCATATGACAACTGTTTTCAAGGTTCTTATACACATTTAATTGTCGTTATATTGAGAGAGAGAGAGAGAGAACGAGGTGTTATTTTGGAACGTTCAATAAGAGGAAGAAAAGTATTCAAAATTATTTTGAAAATTTTATGTAAGAAATTAATATAAAATCATAATCTTTGTTATGTATCCATCATACACATCAACAGAATTCTCTTTTAAAGCAATCATTCTTATGCCATTTTTTGTTAATAATAATTTTTCATTACTTAACTCTTTTTCTTTTATTTAATCAACTATTCCTAAACAAACACTTATATAAATGAATGGAATAGACAACTTACTCGATTAGGGAGAACTTAACCATATAACAAGGATGAAATGCAAACCACTGAATTTTGCGTAATATAATTTTTTCAATTTTATATTAAAATATTTTAAATATTTAAAAAAAAATTAAAATCCTGTACATAAATTAATAAGTTTGGTTATTTGTAAAAATACAAAAAATGATATTATAAATTGAACCTTGCGTGAGACGAGAGAATTGAAGATTAAAGCTTTATTAGGTATATAATGAATAAAATAAAAAGCTTGTTAATTTAAAAAAAATATATCATATTTCTATTTTATATAAATTAATAATTATAAACTTACTAAGTTATTAAATTTAATAACATGATATGTTTCTTATGAAACAGTTTTATACAAGACTTCTTACTGTGAAACACTTTGGTTTTTTGGCAAATAGCAAACAAACAAAGCAAAAATCATTTCCAAAATACGGAGTCGGCCATAGAGATTAGATTGCAATGGACAAAAAGATTCAGAATTAATAATTAATTTTTTAAGGAGGACAATGAATGTAGACGTTCACAACTGGCTGCTGGGACAGAAATTCAAGGTGATGACGTACGATGCTGAGATCATCCATCGCCGAAGTCATGTAATTAATTGTAAGAGAGAGATTCACCTTTATCATAAATTTTTCATAATATTAATTTTATTTTTTTATTAATATTTAATCTACTGTAATTCTCTTTTGTAGTATCATAGTTTTTCAATTACAATAACTTAATCCCAAGTATTTTTTAGTTAATATTATTAAATTTATGAATATCCTTTCAAAAAAAAAAAAGAGTAAAATTGTAATACATATGAATATATCACATATTTCTTTTATCTTTTTTTAATTATTTTATTGTAATTTTTAACTCTTAAATTGTAATTCTCAAAATTATCAATATAATTCTTAATTTATGAAATTAAAGAACAATAAAAAGATAAAAATTAAAATAGGTTATAAACAATTTTTAAGGAAAATAAGCTGTTAATAAGATAAGAAAAGCTTAATACATAAAGCAGTACTAATAAAAAAATCAATAATATTAATTTCTAATAAAATTTATTCATAGTAGCATACAAAATTTTCAATTGAAGAAAAGAAAAAAAAAAAATCGACTTCAATGCCATTATAGCGCAATACGAAATGGGTCCTAGCTCTTCAGGTTGAATTCAGTCCTAAAGGCATCAAATTACTTTCGTATCCTTTCTACCCCCATCGAACTTTTCTCTCATCTTCTTTCATTTCCTAATATGTGCTCATCAGTACATGAGGGATCTAAGTAAAGGAAAATGAGCGAAGAAGCCAACAGGCAAGGGGGACAAAACAACCACGACAGAAGCGCTGGATCTTCCCCCAGTGGAGGCGGCAGCACTACGGGTTCAAGTAGTCCTGCAATTCCCCACGGTCGGCAGAATTTCAATGCGCCACCCAAAAGAGGAGAAGTATTAAGGATAATGTTTTCAAGCTTTGGAAACCAAACACCCCCAGCAGCTTCATAACTGGATGATTATCAACAGCAGTATCAGATAATGTTTAATTAAAGTACGTGTGTGGTTTTAATCAATCATGTTGTTGTCTGGTGTAGAATAATGGATAGATTATGCCGTTTAGGGGATGGAATCAGATTATAACTGATGTTGGGTTTTGTGATTATTGTCAATTAATTTAGCACTAATTATGTAAGTCATTAATTAGTTTTGTGTGAGTGCTTTCTCAAAAGCTAGCTTCATTTCGGTTTTCTGGCTTTACTTCTTTATTATAGTATCATTATTAATTCGGGAATCCAGAAACTGTAGCTCCACTATGTATATCTTCCGGTAAGCTGTAACCAACCATTAGAGATGATGAGATTGTTTTAATTAAAATAAATAATAATAATAGTTTAGCTAGTATCCTTCATCGAAAATGAACAAAATATAGTTTATAATTTTTATTCTCTTATAAAATAATTAGTTTAGGATAAATATTTGAGTTTTTTATATAAATAATGAAAGTATATTTCTCATAATTTAAGAACAGATCCCATTTTTATGAATCAATTCTATTTTTGTATAATATAGAATAATAAATAGATTATGCTTGTGAGGTGATGTGATTGTATTCTGGTCACATGGAATAACAACACGCAAATATATTTTTTTTAAAATAGTCAATTTAATTTGTGATTTTCATATAATTACACGGTTCATACACTGTTTGATATTAACATAACCGTCAGGTAAACTTTTCTCGATCACTAAAGACAAAACTATATTCTTTCATTTCTGTTTAGATACGAAAATTCAGTAACAAATAATTGATAATAACACTATGATTTGAGAATTGGCAATCTATCATTTAAAAAATTTAGGAAATTAAAAAAAAATAAAACAAAAGGTCATATCTAGAATGTATCTAGAGTGAAGAGGAGATATATAGACCTTACTTCAAAGACAAATGGACAACCAAAACCAGAAGAGAACAAAGAATTAAGAGAAAGGACAGACAACAACTCTAAGAAATCCTAATAAAATCTACATAAATGAAATTCATATAATCTTAAAAAAGGAGATTACAAATTTTAGTAGTTTTTCCACGGTCACAAAATAGGTTAGGTTAAGGATTAAGTTAATAAATTTATTGGCGACCTTTTCTTCCCCCTTTAATACAAAAAAATGCGAGAAATGGAACTTATTGGAAGGCATCACACAAATACGATCGAGCCAAAGCGGCTACTAATCTCATCATTTTGAGTTTTGGGTAGTAATAAATTACTCAAAAAAGAGCCAAGTATGTTAGCGTAAAATCCCTCTTTCTTGTCTTAGAATGGAAGATAGCATTCAAATGAACAATATTTCCCAATAGGGCTTTCAAAAGCAATGTGCTGAAATTGGTGAAATGGGTTTAAGAATACGCCTGAAGCCCAATAACCAAAGGATAATGGAGAATGCTGTACAAAGAGTGCAGCCTCCCACCGACCTAGCTGTTGAACAACAACAGCAACAAGAAGTCAAACTTAATAATTAAGGAAACCAAAGTGCATCCTGTTGGAGTGAGGTGTGTCTTTTGAAAGCACTTTCCTTTTTCTTTTACAACCCACCCAACTTTCCTCTTCTCTTCTTCTTCTCAATTCAGAATATTTGTTCATAACACTCATCAGTTCAGGACTGGAAAATGAGTGAAGAAGCAAGCAGGAAAGTCGGACAAAACAACTATGACAGAAACGGTGGAGCCGCCTCCGGCGACGACAGCGGAGCAAGTGGGTCCCGTCGTCCTTCAAATCCTCCTGTCAGTCAGAATTTCACTGGGCCACCCAGAAGAGGAAGAGTGATGGGTTGGATCGGTGCGGATCTTGCTACAGCTATGTGTTGCAAGCCACCACCCCCAGCGGCCTCTTAATTGGATGATCAGCTAAAAAAATGTTTAATTACAGTACGTGATTTGGGTTTAATCAATCCTGTTCTACGATATTGAGATATGGATTGACTATACCGGTTAAGCGATTCTAATTGCTGTTGGGGTTTGTGATGATTGTTAAAAAACTCAGCTTTAATTATAGAAGTTAATGTGATGATTGTTAAAAAACTCAGCTTTAATTGTAGAAGTTAATTATAAGTAGTGCGATCTAGCTTCTTTCTCTTTGTTTGTCTTCAATTCTTGGATCAGGGATTCAGATATTCTAGCTCAACTACCTACATCTTCTACTGAAAAACCCATTTCGGATGATGAAATTTTTTTAACTAAAGAAAAATTTAACAAAACATTGTTTATAAATTTTGATTCTTTTATAGAAACTTATCTTTTAGTGGAATGATCTCACCTCTCCGCCTTTACTACGGAGATCAGGGTGGTGTGAATAGAATTTTACTGTTAAGCATCAAGAACATGTCGTATTCATTGAATGGATAAATTTTGGATTAAAATCAAAGTGAAGTAGACAGTAGACACTTAAATATTAATGTTAGGCAGTAGATAAAAATGACTAAGAGAAAATTGATGGTTATATATTTCTATTTTATCATTCATCATGATCTAAGAAATGGAATTTATTTTGACGATTAAATCACTAATAAAAAATAAGATCACAATAACTAAAGAAGATAAAAATCAATCTAATTTATGATTTTATTATGGATCATATGGTCAATAAAGTGCTTGATATTGACATATTAGGTATTTTCTAAACCTTCAAGTTTGCTTTTTTGGACCGCTAAAGACATAATGGTATTCTTACATTTCTTTCTATGTATGAAAATTAATTAATAAATTTTTAATTGCAGTATAACGTTATGATTCGATAATCGGGAATCTACAATATAAAAATTTAGAAAATTTAAAAATAAAATATAAAAGTCATCACTCAGTGTATCTAAATTGCTGGATAAGATTTTGACACAAGCTAAAATCCAGCTACAGCAATTCACATTGTTTTCTATTCATTTATTTGATTTTTTAGAATTATGTACTACATCATAATTGTCACCGAGTAAAAAAATCATTGTACGAAGAATCACTTAATCCTAACAGTATACAATGAGTTTTCTTTTCTTTTCTTTTCTTTTTTCTTTTTTCATTTTAATTAGAAACCCATCTCTGCTATGTCTATTTGCAATGCTAAAGAATGATCAAATTTTTAAATTTATTTTTATTGAAGAATTAACAATAGAATAGGTTATGTAAAGAAAACTCATTTGATATAGATTTTTTTTTTTTTTTTTAAATTCTAAGTGTAAAGAAAAGGTTATAATTGCTACGCCTAATTTTTAATGTCAATATCAAAACCAAGTCATTAATAAAAATAATAAAGCCGTAGAGTTAAAATTTTAATTAAGATAAATTAAAATAAAAAAATAAAAAATAAAAACACATAAAGGGTTGACATGGAGTTTACTCTAAAAGTAAACCCACTCGAATCAAAAGTGATAATAAAAAATTAATATTTAATTTGTCGCTTCATCTGAAAGCTTAAGTTTAAAGATAAGCGTTCGAATAATTGTAATAATTATTTTTTAACCTTTTGGTGCTGTGAGAATTTGAACTTATAGCATGAAGTTTATCCGACTCTAATACCATATTAAATTTACCATTTTGTTTAAAAGACTAAACTTAAAAATAAAGGACCAAATAATTATATTTATATTTGTATCTTAACAATAAAGAGCGGGGAAAGGAAAGACAAGCATTCTAGAAAAATTTAATGAAAGCTAAAATTAAGAAAATTCATTGAATCTTGGAAAAGAAAACTATAGTCTTAGCATAGAGTTAATTTATCACAAAAGTAAAAGAGATAATGTCCTAAGTTAACAAGTTTCTAACGTTGTTGTTTCCCTATTAAAGAATAAGTGGGAAAGAGACCTTGTTGAAAGCCATCGCTATATATAAATGGAGCCTTGTTGACTACCAATCGCATCGTTTTGAATTTTAGATACTAATAAATTACTAAAGGAAGGCCAACGATGTTAATGTAACGTAGAATTCAAATTAGCAATAATTTATAATGGGCTTTGTTTGCCTTGCACAACTACAATAAAATATGCAAAAAAAATCACAAGTGTGAGGTGTCAAATTTATAATAAAAATATCTATCTCACGAGAAAGTTAGGTAATTTGCTAAGTATTGTAATTAAAATAGTAAAATAATTATCTAAACTAATTCAAGGCTTATGAAATTCAAGTAATTAAAAGTAAACAAAATGCAATCTCTAATTGATAACTTAGAACACTAATAAAAGAAAATTCAATCGAAATGTCGCTTAGAAAAATTTGATTACACTCATATTCACTATAATTGTATCAATATAGCACTCATTCTAATTAACTTACTGATAAAGATTCAAAAATTAACCTCACTCTATTTTTTTATGGCTAGCGAAATTACATGTATAACATATCATAATCTCTATGTCTAACTAATTTGATAAATTATGCATTTATTAAGCTTTAAACCTTAATAATGTTACCTATTCCTTAACCCTTTTTCGATGTAATAATTCTTAAGTTGTGTAATTATTGATCTAATATGTAAGGTTAGCCTCTTTCGAGTTTTAACCCGTACACCAACATACACATATCGAACATTCATTATAATCATTCAATAAAATAAAGTACTCAAGTAAATCAACTAGAATGTGATTAATTAACAAGATAGCGATGGTAGTTGGGCTGACTTTTTCTCATTTAATAACAAAATTAATTGAATAATTTAGAGTCAATGCCAAGTCAGTTGAAACTTTATAGTCAAAAAATCCAACTAACAGAGGTTTATCAATTAGATTAAGGCAATAAAGAAAGATCCAATCGAATCTTTATCAGTAAAACCTTCCTAAAAGAAGTAAAAGAAGACTGAAAAAGGATAAAACAAACAAAAAGATTTTTCTCTCTAGAAAAAGCTGGATCAATTTAAGAGATACATTGAGTGTCTTTTTAAGCTATTAGCTCTATGCTTTTTCAGATGGCAGAGCAGTCATATATAAACACTAGTAGATTCTAATAGATTCCACCACTGCTTACTTTAGGTGACAATGAAGAAGAGAAAGAGGATGAAGAAAAAAAAGAGGATGAATCTAATAAAGAAACAAAAGATGATGACGACGCTTAAGGGTTGAGATCCTTATCTCACCTAGGTTTGTTTTTGATTTTGTCTTTCTATTTAGTATTTGTATAGAGCATTGAGGATAATGCTCAAATTAAGTTTGAAAAAATAGAAAACTTGTATTATCATCTTTCATCTCCTTATTACTATTGTTATTTATTTTATTATGTGTTAATTCTAGAACAATTATGAACAATATAATTATAACATGTGTTTTGTTTTATTGGCATTTTAAGTCAATTTAGTTCTTATTTAGTTTTATTTTAGAAGTGTATTATAATATGATTGTGTGAATATTTTAGCATGATTGTTTATGTATAATTTCACTTGGTGAGTCTCATCACTTTAAAAGAATTTTCTTGTGTTGATGTGCTAAAATAGAGTTTGATCCGATTTAAAGCAAAGTTGTGAATGCATTAGCCTTTATTCATTTTTAATAGAAAGAGTGTATGGCTTAAAAAGTGGCATGTTTTGTGACCTACCTTGGTCGGTTAGATTACTTTTATTTTTGTTCTAATCATTTATGATGGTTAAGTAGGTTAACTGATGAGTATATAAAAGTGTATAAGTACTAAGATTTAAATTTTTTATTTTACTTTAAAATATAATTAATTCTCTCAAATTATGCATATTTTTAGTCATTGGTGTAAATTTTAGTTTGTTTGTGATATTTATTTATTTTTAATTTTGATGTAGTAATAGTAAAAATGTCGTAATTTTTTAATCAAGAGAGCATTTAAGATAATTCTTATTCCATTAGAAAGATGACTTAATGAGTTAAAACTTTTTTATTTAGACAAAATATCAATTTTGTAATATTTAAAATTTAAGTCTAAAGGTATTTTTAGCATTTCACTAAGCAAGGATATTTTTGTCATTTTTAAAATTTCATATTCGTGTGATATTATTGGTTAAATAAGATAATATTAGTATATATAGAATATTTAGAGAGGTTTAAAATAAGCTGGTTAAATTTAAAAAATTTTTCGCGAGATATTATTTATACATCTGAGCTTGTACATTAAATTTCTTTTGATTGAGAGATCAAATTTTTGATATGTTTGATTTTATTGAAAGAGAAAAGAAATATGAGTGTATAAAAATAAAAATAAATAAAATCAGAGTTAAAATAAGAGAGAAATGAGCATTTAAGGTTGATTGTGAACCTGAATAATATTATTAGGGGTTCGAGTAAAATTTTTTCAAGGGATCTGAGTAAAATTTTCTTATGTATTGATAATTAAATCAAATGTATTGATACATAACTTCAAAGGCATCGATACTTATGCACGAGTAACGAAACTCAGAGGCATAAATTGTGCAGACTTCATCTTTTTAGAGTAGTCAATAGTATTTAACTATATCTTGAGTTATAAAGCTCTGATTTAAATTATTCTTGATGCGTTAGAAAGCTGATTGAATTATATACAACTTTTTTGCTAAAAAATTTTCCTGATTAAGTCATTTAATAGTTCAAAATACATCACATATTTTATTATATAAACTATATTTTTATTGAACATGTCATTATTTTAATTGTAAACTACATTTTTATCTTATAAATTTTATTGTTTTAATTGCATGAAAACTCATCGATGACTTAGATTACTCTTAGCAAGAGTAAATGCTGGAAATGTGACTTGTTCAATGACTTTTAATACTAGTCTAATTTCTTATTGAATAAAGTAACTTTGTAAACTTCTTTTCAAATTTATCTTTAATGCATTATCACTTTTAAATACTTTAAAAACTTGTATATATTTTTACATTCACTCATAGAGTATACTTTCTTATACTCACCCCTTCATCTTTCAGTTTCAGGAGATCGAGCACAAGATAGAGAGCTCGCTAATGATGGTGATAGATATTAAGGATTAGAGTTTGGCTAGCACTACTTTTTTATTAGCTCACTAGTCTGAGAGTAGTCCATTAGGAAATATTTTTTAAACTTACGTTCGTATAAGTGTGTATGAATGGAAAGCCTATTTATTATAAACTACTTTTTATATTTAACTTATAATATGAATATAAATGTCTTAGAGAGACATGTTGGTTATATATGCTTTATAAGATGATGTGAAACTACTTTTTTTAAAGATGTATGAATTATATTATACAGTGTATAGGTACGTATCAAGCCTTACAGGCCTCATGGACGTATATATACATACATACATACATACATACATACATAT
>JAWDEX010201711.1:464-11513 GCA_035221805.1 Trichilia hirta
GTAATGACGAGCCACCTTTCTTTGATATTCTGTCGTCCTTATTGTGGCTAACTCTCGTCACTCTTCTAGCAGATCAAGATCGAGCTGCCTTGACTGCTCATTATGCAGTTCATCAAAATACTTGACCCAAAAACTAGGGGTTCCTATCTCAACTAGGGTGACGGCTTCAGCACCGTAGGTGAAGTTAAAGGGCATTTCACCCGTAGCCGTCTTTAGGATCATTCTTAAAGCCCATAAAACTTATGATAGTTCATCCACCTAGGCCCTTTTATGGGCTTCGAGCTTTTTATTTAGCAGCTACTTAATTGATTTGTTGGCAGCCTCTACTTGCTCGTTGGACTTGGGATATGCAAGAAAGGCTAAATATAACTCGATTTTTAGCTCATTGCAAAAACTTCGAAAATTGGTATTGTCAAATTGCTTCCCATTGTCCATTATTATTATCCTTGGAATATCGAAGTGGTAGATTAGATAATTTTTTACGAACACCGTGGTCTTTTTCTCGATTATTATGGCTAATGGCTTAACTTCTATCCACTTTGTGAAATAGTCTATGGAAACTATAGCGAATTTCATCTGGGCTCGCCTCGTAGGTAGTGGGCCAATCAGATCTATCCCTCATTGCTTAAATGGCCATGGACTAGATAACAAGCTAAGCCTTTCTGGTGATCGACTAATTGTGGTGCTGTGCATTTGGCACTCTAGGCAACTTCTCGTTGTTTTGACCGTATTTCTGAATAGTATTGGCTAGTAATATCCCTGTCTTAGGATTTTGTGAGCCAAGACTCGTCCACCCCCATGATCGCCACAAGAACCTTCATGGACTTCTGTCAGTATTAAATCCATATCATCTTTTTCTAGACATCTTAAATACAATGAACCATAATCGTGTCGATAAAGTATGCCAACAATCATACTGAACTGGGCTGCTTGATTCTTTATTTTGTGAGCTTGTTTTCTGTCATTTGGTAGCTTAACCTCTTGTAGATATAGCTTTACAGGAGTAATCTATGAAGACTTTTTTGACATAATAAACACTTATCCTGAGTTGATATCTCCATTTATGCTTTTCCTATTCAATACGGCTATCAGTATGAGCCTAAGGGCTATTTTAGAAAAGTTGGATGCCAACTTAGACAAGGCATTGGCTCGGCTATTTTTTGCTCGGGAGATTTGTTTGGCCTTGAATTGTTAAAACTTTATCACTTGTTCACTAACCAGCGCAAGATAGCACTGCATATTTGCTTTGATGGTGTGGAACTAACCGTTCACTTGCTATATCAGGAGTTATGAGTCTCCTTGTACTTCAACATTATCGGCACCCAGTAGTAAGCTATTTGTAATCCCGCCAACAAGGCTTCATACTCTGCCTCATTATTGGTGGCAAAAAATTTAAACTGGAGTGCTCCCATAATTTCTTCACTTTATAGACTTTCAAAGATGACCCCAGCTCCGAAGCCTTGGGCGTTGAAGGCCCTGTCAACAAAGATTTTCCATGGACAGGTCAAACTGGACATTAAAATCTCTTTATTGCCTACGTCGTGAGGTCTTACAACTAGCAAGGTCTCTGAAATGGTGTGTTCGACGATGAAGTCGGCCAGAACTTGCCCTTTGATAGTTTTTTGCAGTTGAAAATTTATATCAAATTCACTCAGCTCAATGCACCACTTAACCAATCTCTCAGAAAGCTCGAGTCAGTGTAGTATCTGCCTTAAAGGCTAATCAGTGAGGATGATAACTTCGTGGGCCTGAAAATACGAACGTAACTTTCTTGCTACAATCATTAAAGCTAATGACAGCTTTTCTAGGCTTGAGTATCTGGTCTCTATAACAAGAAAATGATTTACTTATATAATAAATAGATTTTTGTACCTTATCATCGTCCTCCTTGGTCAGGGTAGCACTGACGGCATGGTCACTAACGGCCAGATATAAATAAAGAATGTCTTCAGACTTCAAACTTGTCAATACCGAAACTGAGATAAGATACTGGTTTAACACCTGGAAGCTATTCTCACACTCTGGCATTTATTGTGCCAATTTCCCCTTTTTTTATGAATTGAGAAAACTTGAGACATTTATCTATCACTTTGGAGATGAACCAGTGGAGTGCTACTATCTTCCCCCCCAAGCTTTGCATTTTTTTCATGGTAGAAGGTGACTTTAGCTCTAAGATTGCCTTTATTTTTTGAGGATTTGCTTCTATGCCACGCTCACTGATGATGAATCCCAAAAATTTGCTCGATCTGATTCTAAAGGTACATTTCTCCGAGTTCAATCTCATGTGATATTTCTTGAGAAGGGCGAAAGTCTCTTCCAGATGCCGAACATAGTCATGTCTTTCTTCAGACTTATTTATTATGTCATCTATATACACCTCCATAGACGAGTCGATGAAGGGTTTAAAAACTCGATTGACCAAGTGGCACCCGCATTTTTCAAACTAAATGGCATGATACAGTAGCAATATAGCCCTTGATCAGTAATAAAAAAAGTCTTCTCCTCATCAGGAGGGTACATGGCTATCTGATTGTACCCAAAAAAAGCGTTCATAAAACTTAAGAGTTGATGCCCTATCGTGGCATCCACCAACTGATCAATCCGAGACAGAGGGAAGCTATTTTTTGAGCATGCCTTGTTCAGATCAGTAAAATTCACACATATTCTTCACTTTCCATTCGCCTTCTTAATCATGATCATATTAACTACCCAATCAGGATAGAAAACCTCTCTGATGAATCCAGCCTTTAATAGTCTATCAACCTCTTCGCCAATGGCTTGCCTTTTTTCTTGATTGAATGCTCTTTTTTTTTATCGCACGGATTTGCTCATAGGCCGTGTTAACAACTTATGTATGATGATCTGAGGGTCGACCCCAGGCATATCGCTATGGCTCTATGTGAATACGTCTTTATTCCATCACAGGCATTCTTCTAACATTCAGGCTTCGTCAGAGTTGAGGTGCGTGCAAACTCGGACAGTCTCTTAAGGGTAGAAATTATCTATGTTTATTTTTCTCAAATTTTTCATAGATTTAAAGGTGGGGTTACCCTTGGATAGGACCCGACTATCTTTCCGTTGACCTTCTATAGCCTGTTCTAGTTCGTCATTGGTGTTTTCATTTTTCATCTCTCAACTTCTTTTATGAATACAGTGAACAGACTTGGAAGAGGTCGCGAAATATGACCTAACTTTCTTCTGACTTTCTCTAATTGTGCCAACCTCGTTATTGACCTGAAACTTGAGCTTGAGATAGTGGATACTTTTTACTGCTTTGGTGGCCCAGATAAATGGTCGACCCAAAATGATAGAGTAAGGTATTGGCAAGTTTACCACCTGAAACTCGATCATTGTGATTTTTTTTTTGTGGCTTATCTCCCATGATAACAGGTAACGACACTTTGCCTAAGGGCGTGACATAGGATTCGCCAAAATCGTGTAATATAGATTTTGGATCTCCTAGCCTTATATCCTTTATTCCCAAGGCGTCGAGGGTGTCTTTGAAAATGATGTCTGCCGAACTTCTTATATCAATAAGGATTCGGTAGACTTTCTTTCCTCCTACCTTTATGGTAACTACCAAGGCATCATCATGGAGACGATGCACGCCTACTTCGCTTGTATCAATAAACATTATCAGTACCAAGGCAATCCTTGGCTTTTTAGCCTCACGAATATTCATGATGTAAAAATTATTACTGAGATTTGGTAAAGAGTATTTTGAATAGTTCTTTCTAGAATGGTTCAAATTCCCTGTCAAAGTAGGCCCACCTAATATCACCATGATTGAGTGCTTCTTGGCTTGGCAGGATCCCTTATCCTCAAAATTGGTCAACAATTGATCTAGGTACCGATTTTTAGCTAAGAGATCAATTTGTTCTCTTAGATGGAAACAACTATCAATGCTGTGCCCGTAACACTAGTGATAATCACAAAATCAATCGTCTAGAATATTAGCTCTCTTAGATCTGATCGGGGGCAGCTCTGTTACATAGAGCCCATTGTACTTTACATATTATCAAACTGGCGAGAGGGGAACATTCAATTAAACAAAGTTCCTCTCGTTTGCCCTACCCATCTGGTGCCGCTCTCTATTCAGGGTCGACTTCTTAACCGTCTCTCTTTGTTTGGACAGTCGGATGTTTCTGTCACTTCAGTCATTCTAGTTTGTATTTTCAAATTTCTTTGAGTCTTTCCTTGAAAAAAGTTTCAGTCAGGTCGCTCAGGTCGACTCACCCTTTTCTCTTGCTTTCTTTGGAACACTCGATCCTCGATGTCGATTTCATCAAAAAGCTCTCTTTGGGCAGCTTCGTATATGGTGACAAATAGCTTATTAATGGCGTACCATCCTCTCTCTACTCGGAGCCCTCTCCTCAATCCTTTCAGTGCTAATTGATAGTGAAAGGCCCCTAATTGTATCACCTCATTGTGATATCTTGTCATAAAACTCAGAAGGCTCTCAAAGGGGCCTTGTCGTAATAGGAGGAGGACACTTGCACTGCGGGCTGTTTCTATAGTACCTCAGAATTCTTCCATGAAACTTTGGTCTAGTTGTCAAAAACTTTCCAATGGAGCCCTTTCATAGACTTCTGAGCCACACTCTGGGCTATCTTTCCAACGTTAGCGAGAATAATCAGCACATCTGTAGTTCATTTAGCCCTTAGATATGCATCATTTCCCTAAAGGTATCCAGGTGCAATGTAGGGTCGATCTTTTCAGTATAGGGCGTGATTTGCGGTATTTTAAACTTTCTAAGAATGGTCAATTCTATCATGTTCCTGGTGAAAGGGAAATCACGATATCTATCTATCTCGGTCTTTTCATCCTCGATCCTTAGCAGGCTAGTTCTTATTTCTTCAATCCTAATTTCTTCAAGTATCTTTTTGACACAACTTTCGATCATCTGGAGATTCGCAGGCCAAACATTATAATCTCGGGACTCAATTTCGTCAAGTTGAGATCGCAAGTCCACTTTAGTGCACTTAGGCCTGGAGGGAATCTTTGAGTCTACTTTGGGGCTGTAAGGAGTAGCAGACATCATGGGTTCGTTACCACCATGCATTCCTGCTTCATCATGGGCATCAGCTTTGCCTTTCCCTTTCTGCAGTCTAGTGAAGCCAGCGTTTCTGTCAACAATTCTCCTAGGCGAGTTCTAAGCTCTCAAACCTCTCTCTTCTGTAATACAATCAGTCCTTACTTCTGAGGCTTCTGGCACGATTTGACGCTTCCCTTTGTGCTCTTGTCATTAAACCAACGTCTACAGCCTCACCATCTCCTTTTCCAGCAACTCATTTTTACGTTCTAATTTCACAATCTTTTGATTATCGATCTTTCTTATACTTTTTGGTTCCACTAGTCCTCTTTCTATCTATCAGGACTGGCATCCTTCTGCTCTGACAGCAGCTCGACTAGCTGGACCATCAATGTGATGAGCCAGTACTTCATTCTCATTCGACGATTTTGAAGTGCCCCCTTTTTCTCCCTTGTGAAGGGGACCCCCGGTTATTTCTTTCTGCACTTTTCTAGAAAGGCAACTGCGAGTATTCCCTGCTTTATTTATACGAAACACTTTTCGAATTTCCTGTTCAGACTTTTTGCTCGATTTCTCACGGATAGTGCCAGCTGTTGATGCCCAAATTTTTCAGAGACAGAAAATTCAGCACATCACACAGATTTACTATTGCAATCGACATAAAACTTTCTTGGGGACTACCTGAAATCATAGAAAAATGAGTTAGGAGTGAAGCCGGATTACTGACGAATAAATTTCGACATTCAAGTCAGCAAAATGGTGCAGGGCCAAAAAAAAAGAGAAAATACTTGTGTTTGAGTATTTTATCAACTCGGAAGGCTGGGCTCGAAAAATATTTGTGAGTGCAGTATCGATTTCTTAACTGCTCCAAGATGGCCCTCTCTAAAAGTTTCGAGATTAGGAGAAGAATCAGAAGTCCCTGCAAAAGTTTCAGAAGAATCCCGTTACATGAATTACTTTCACCCTTTATACGGCCTCTGCACGTGTGAGTATCGGAGAACGGGAGTTTGAATAGACAGGAGTAGGTATAGTAGTTGGGTCAATCTTTTTACCGCTCTTTTACGTTGAGTTTGGTGTGACAATGAATTTCTGTAATATGCCGCGCATGGTGCTACGTAATGTGATGGGACACTTGAACAATTACTTGAATAGCGTATTTATCGGTTCCATCCTTAACTTCCGTTTTTAAAAGAGGTATAGGGTCGCCTCGATAGTCAAGAAAGGATCGCCTAGATAATCAAAATAGGTGTCGAGAAACCGAGGCGATCGTGCTGAGTTAAGTATTCTAATTAATGATGTTTGGGATCAGAAAACTTTAGTTAAAATAAGTCTTATATCGATAAATGTCATTAATAATAAGAATTTAAAATTTAAGAGCGTGGGTATTTTAATTTGTATTTAAAAAAATAAATATAGTCGAATATAATTGTTCTCTACGTCTTGGCTATTGTTCAACAAGTTAAACAAGACTCGTGATCTAAAAGATTTGGGAATTTTGCACTACTTATTGAGTATATTGAGTATTAACGCGATGGGAAAAAATGATAAACTTTTTCTTTCTTGGAGAAAATATATGGCTCACCTTCTCCTCGGAGTTAAGACGAATGGCTGCGAGAACAAAGCACGTAGAAATTGACATTACAACTCACAGTGTCAATTCAAGAACAAACAAATAACATCTTCACCATTTTTCCTTTGAGAAGTCTGAATGTCTAACAAACAATTGCTTCCAACCTTAAGGAAGAAGCAAAGGAGCCCCTGTGTTGTCTGCCGTATAAAATTTCGCAAGAGACCTAATAAAGCCAACACCAGAACAAACTTGTATTAACTGCGGTATGAAAATAAAACTCTGCACATTAGCCATTAGATGAGTCTAATTTTAGATTTTTCTAAAGAAATTTATCATTCTATGCCCAAAACAAAATTTGTAGATAAACCACTTGTATTCATCCTTTTAAGTAGCAGCCGCTATTATTCTATTCAATTAAAATAAGTTTTTCACATGGCTAAATCTCTGTTCATTCAAGTTCATTTTTGCCTATATTTACGCCAGGATGAAATTTTTTTTTCTTGTTTAGTTTTTAAGCAACGCCAGAAACAAAGTTTGAAGATATAAAATAAATTTTAATAGAAATACATAGATTAACGTAATCTACATATCTACTATCACGAATTCACACACAAACTGGCATACATCGCTCACTCACTCAAACAACCGTTGAACATTGAGACGTCGCAGGATCAAACAATGCAGGTAACAGATACTTCCTCCCATTAATACCCTCCGCATTATAGCTGCCACCGGTGCTAGAATCAAGTAATAACTCGCCGGCGTAAGCCGGATACGCCATCTTACCGTACACTCAGGGGCAAGCAGACGCGGCCTCGAGTGGTGCGTCACAGTTCAGGCCAAAAGACTCGCGATATTTATTATCATTCCATCCACACCAATGTCTCCGTTGGGTGCACCAAGTGGCTCAGTCTATGGACCAGAAATGGGTTGATGGAATGGCCAAGCACATTGGCCTGGACACTGAATCACCGAGTTGCCAACCCAGATAAAGGCCGAGTTCTTCTCAGTGTCAGAGCCGTGGAACCCCACAGTTATTCTACAAAAACCTTCAACAGCAACGTCTTTAGCTGTCAAAACAAGAGTTAACCCACGTTCGTTTTTAGAGTTGATATTGTCAAATACTTGGATTTTCTTTAAGATTTTGCATAAAGAACAATTTTTATTAGAGGACTGGTTTGCTAGACAATACGTTCCCCTTTTTACCGGTCTTTTTCATGTAGATTTGAATCGTATGCCACCATTTCTGGACAGTGGGTTGTGTATTAGAGAGAGTGGCATCGTATATTTCTGAGTTGAGAGAGAAGAAAGTTTACAATAATGGACTTTTGAACTGAAGAAAATCCTCCGTACCAAATAAAGGAGACAGGTATGGTTCCATCAAGTAATGCTCCATTGTGGTAAGTTAACGCCATTGGAGAAGGTTGGTAAAGTGAAGTCAGCTTCCTCTCTCCTAGAGATAATGTAATATTCAAATTTAATTGGACAAGAAAAAGTAGAACTAGAGGTATTTTCCTGGAAAATTGAATGAAGCCCATTTCAGAGATTGGAAGATTTTGAAAACGTCATCAAGAGAGATAGGAGTGTAGATGCATGAACCGTGCTTGGTCCGGGTTGCTCGGTAGCTTTCATTGGTGACTTCCCACCCTTTTTTTTGTTCACTAGTTAGCACTTCAATATACTTCTGATCACGAGAATTTAAATAAGATCAGATAAGATAAGAGGGAGAATTTAAATAAGATAAGATGAGATGAGAGGGAGAAATCTGCCAAGAGCTATCTTTTATTTATTTTTTTATGCTCCGTCTCTTCTATGTTTGTATAAAGCATTTTTTTTTTTCAAATGCCATCGATTTCCTAGCTACCCGAATGGCGAGGAAAGGTGCCAATTAGAGCAATGGATATTAATGAACAATGACCGGAGCCATGGGCTGCACGTGTTTAACGCTTTTTCTAATGTAGATTTGCATTTCCATGAGCAACTTAATTTATTGGGCCAATATTTACATAATGATAGATAAAATTATTAAATTATTATATTAAATATTTTTTTATTTGAAATTAAAATTATTAGATTGTATAAACTTAATAAATAAAAATTTATGCCTTAATTTAATAAAAAAATTTAATTAAGATTGTATCTCTCTCACACGCTTTATAAAAAAAATTTAGGTACAATATTTCAAATGAAATCATTCAATTAAATCACGATACATATGTTAAATATTCTCTCTCATTATTATAATTATGTTTATAGTCAATTAATTTTAAATTAAATTTACATATGATAAAATTTAATTAAATTAATATACAAATGACATACACTCGTCCCATCTAAAATTCTCTCTCTCTCTCTCCATTTATCTTAAACCCCTAATGAAATACAGGGCTTGAAATTAATCCTTATGATATCTTAGCGTCAAAGGGATATCATGGTGTTTAGGTGGGATTCTGCGTTAAAATTCTGTCATGAAAGACCTTGTTGTTATATGTTAAAGTGCATTTGTTTTGATCTAGGTGTTTGGAAGTCGCGACAAAGAATCTGCATGGCCATATATATTGTGGGTAGGTCCATGCTTTATAAAATATTTATCTTACCCAAAAGTTCATTGCACTTTCATACATAATCCCGGATTCCCAAATCTTGGTCATGATCAGCTGATCAAAAATGAAAGTAAGCAATGCAACCCATGCCCCTTGTGGGGATGCCTCCCATGCTTCTTATTAGGAGTTGTTTCCCATGCACTCAGTTTCATTGATTTATCAATAATTAATATACGTCAATTCGGTTATCTAGTGAGTTAGCTAATTGACTACATATTGATAAGACACACATAGTTTTCGTTCTAATTATTTTTTAAATTTTATTTACCCTGATAGATATCTCATACATAAATATGTATATTTCTTTTGTGATTTTGTATCCCATGCAATATAATATTATGCTACAGCTTTGTAAACTGCAATTGGCTAGGTTGAATGGAAACATGATCAGCAGCTGATCAACGATTTATTCGGGTCGCCTGTTATTTCTTATTAGCACGCAGTCTCCAATTCCTGTATACAATATGCAATTGTCAAAGAGGCTAATATCATAACTGTCGGAAACAATTAATATTCAGAATCTACACGTGTACAATATATATAATCTAGCCATGTGCATAATGAACTGTAATTTTCCACCTCCCAAGGACTTTTCCAATGTACATATGGAAATGAATTAATAATTCACCGATTTTCAAACCATCTATCTATCTGTCCATCTATATTATTTCAATCATATGTCTATGCAGGAAACATTAGCTAGATTCTGTTGCCATAAAATTAAATAATCTGTTGACAGAATTGTTAAGTTGTCATGTTAGCTAACTCATAATTTAAAGTCAAATGAGCAACAGACACCATACTTCTTCCTAGTTTAAGCAAAGACAAAAAAAAACATGGGATAAAAATTATAAATTATAATATTGTTGATGAGTTTTATCGATTTGTTTTTTTCTTCTTCGATTGTTGTTATACGAGTAATTTGATTTGGATTTAATTATTTCGATATACTAACTAATATCTTAATTATTAAGACGATTTAATCTTAATATTTTAAAAATAAGAGAATTAAATAAAAAATACAAGTATATTTTTCAAAAAACGACCTAAACGGTTTATCATATTAGAGGTACTTTATTCTACAAATTGCAGGTATTTATTGTGTCATCTTAATCCGACATAAAAAAGTAATAAAAAGACTTATCGAATGACTATGCTGTATTCTATCTAATCAAGCTCCTATTCTCCGATGTTCATATGTAAAAAGGTCTTATAAATAATAAAATCACTACATAAATCAGAGGATTTTTTTCTTTTCTAATCTTTGGAGAGGAAAATAAAATTTTAACTAGTGATGGCTAGACCCCACTATAAACATTCTTGAACCCAATGTTCTAGGTTGATAAATAACTTAAACAGTCTTGTTTTATTGTCTCTCTTTAACTCGATCTTTGATGATCCACCAACTTGAGTGTCGAAGTTTATATATTGGTAATCTAGCTTCACTCTTAACTTGTTCTTTTTATTTTAGGTAATCTTTCGGGAGTCATTGTCCAAAATTGGATATTACTTTATACAGTCTTTACATTAATAGTAATAGTAAAATCTGTGTAGTGCACTAGATTTTTTGTTCAGAAAAAATTTAGACATCAACAATTAGTGCTGTCTGTGAAAAAGCGGACTAAAAGCCTAAATAAGAAATTTAAAAAGTATACTGTGTGAAAATAAAGGGATATAATCGCTGTCATTTTCCTAAGAAAATGTAAATAGAGAAGGCCGAAGGCTATGCCAGCATTAGTGGAAAGGGGATTGCTATAAAATCGTCAGACAAAAATAAGGTACAGGATCACCCTACTACTAGTCCAACAAGTCTAGCGACTGTTAAAACTGAAGGGTGTGGATCA
>JAWDEX010201762.1:0-11509 GCA_035221805.1 Trichilia hirta
TGGAATCTTTGACAAATGAAGTCAACAATTTTGGCTGCCTCAAAAACGTCATGGATGACCTCAAAGATGAATGATTTAGGCAAAGTGATAAACATGAAAGTTCTAGATAATTGTCTTATCTTTAATTTGCAACTTGGCTCAGGTCAATTCAAAATTTTTGTCAAAAGTTATAGTCAAAACATTGAAGCAAGGTCGTGATGGACTAGAATAGTGAATGGGCTTAAATGATGTCTTTGAAACTGCAATGTGGAGTCCAAACTAGAAGTTGGTCCAAACATAAATGTTTTAGACCATTAAGTCTTCTTTCTGTAAAAATAAGAATCAGCTCAAAATCTCTTTTGGATGAAAAGTTACAGCCTTTTTACTATCACTGCATCAAAGAGAAAAATAAACACAAATTACCAACAACTTAAAATTTATTTCAAAGGCTAGAAATATGCATAATTTGAGGGAATTAATTATATTCAAACTGTAAAATGATGAATTTAAACCTTAATACTCATACACTTTTATGTACTCATTAAAAACCCACTTTAAAAACCCAACCATAGACTGAAAAATGCCCCAAATTACTAGAAATAACTATAGTTGTAGAACTATACTTGAAAAAGAGAGAAATTTGGTGAATATAATGGATTAAAGGTGAGATACCAAGTCTTCAAAAACTAATGGGTCAAATAAAAATCCTATGGCACCACCTATGACCTAGGCCATCACTAAGATAGTTGAAGAGAGGCTTTCTAGGTGACTAGAGACTTAGAGATGTTATAATTTAATTTTATCCTATTAATAAGTTGTAAAATTTAGTTAACACCTGATAGATGAATTCAGCCATAAATCTGTGACAATGATTAATGTGCTTAAATTTCAAACTATTTATTAAAATTATTTGATAAATAGATAGCATAACTTGAGCCATCAAATATGGATAATAATATATTTGTTCATTTTTGGTTAATTTTATATTTTTTGACTTATAATTAAACCAATTCTGACAAATTCAGCAATGATATAGGTGTTTACTACTTTTTTAATTTTTAGCCAAGTTATCTGTATAGGTATCACTATTATTTTATCTTTTTCTATGTTATAAAAATGTGTCACTATTTTTATTATTTACAGAGTTAAGTTGAAATAAAAAGAGTTTCAAACTATCATATTAAAGATTATTTATTTATTTTGATATTTTAGCTCTCTTAAAATAACTGAGTTTTTGTTTCTTTCTTATATTTTTAAAAATAGATAAAATTCTTTTAAAATTATTGAATGGTTTCCTTCTCTTTCTATAAATAGTTTAGTAAAAATATACAAAACTAGAGTAACAATATTAAATATATTTATAGACAATGGTATCCCTCAAGATATAAGATGATTAATAGAAGCAAAAATTCAATTAAATAGATAATTTTTGATACTTTTGTTTCTCATATGCTTGATTTAAGTAAGAATTCTTACTATAAAAAATGACGAGTAAAAAGATTGCAAATTTTTTATAGATGTGTGAGATAGAATTGTAACAAGTAAGATCACTTTTTGGGAATAGTTTTCAATAATCAAGAAAATAAAATTTAATTTATTAAGAATAGACTAAGTAAAGAGTCTTTGGATAATATTCTATTGACTCTTGAAATGCATTTTTATAAATTAGTGCAACGTGAGTTTATAAAATTATGAAAACTATTTAAAATGACCATAATCACTACAATATTAAAAATCTTGTTGTAAATGAACATATTTGTTAATTTTTAAGAAAATTAGAATAAAAAGCCTATCCTTAATCCATAAAAGTTACTTAAGCAGTTTCTGAAAATAAAATTAAAAGAAGATGTGAGCCATATTATAGGTACTGTATATATGTGTGTTTACTGTTACTATTTTTTGTTCTTACTTTGTTTAAATTATTTGCTAATAGTTAGGCTACCTATATAAGTGTCATTATTATTTTACTTTTTACCATATAAATATATGTTATTATTTTTTTACTTGTAGAGTGATTATTATTTTATCTATTTTCTACTCTATAAATATGCATCATTATTTTTCATTTGTAGTGTCAAGTTTAGTTAAAAATAGAGAAGATGTCAGTTTGTCAAATTCAAAATATTTGTGTCTTTTATGAGACTAGTCTAGAAAAGCACAAAGAATTTATAAATAATGCTAGTAATTTAGTCAAGTTTTAACTGAGAAAAAGATCCACTTGGTCTATGAGAGAGGTAGCCTTAAATTAATAGGATGTGTATCAACAACAACACATTTAGGTGGTAGTCAAGTACTAAGTGTCGTTTTCACACCTTTAACTATAGAGAATCTCATTAGAAAAATAATTGGAGAGGAACTAAAGGTTGTAACTTTGATGCCTTTATATACCTACCAGGTGATTTTAGTACTTCAAAAAAATTTTTTCAAGTTATTTTTTGGACCCAACTAAATATTCACCTGAAACCTATTAGTTTATTAAATATTTATAATTTCTTTGATAGTTTGTTATTTTTTCTCAATTAATTTGAAGAATAACAATTTATCTCGCACTTAATATGATAGATATTAGTTTTTACTTTCACTTTTGGGTAGCTAATTAATAAATTATAAGTTTTAGTCTATAAACTAAATCCAGTGGTAGCTCAGATAAATTAGTTAGTAAAAAGTAACAAAAAGTATAAACTAAATCTGATACTTTATTTGTAACTTTTCTTTCTTATGATTTGAAAGATAGTATGATATTTTTGTTATTTAGTTTGTTACTGATTATTTTTAGTTAATTCTATCTCAACTGATGTCTCTTACACTTTACCTTTCTATATTTGAACACTAAGAACAATATCTTATATTAGATGAGATAGGGATAATTGATATTAAATAATGTTAGAATTATAAATATTGTTATGTACTTTTATGTACTTAAGTGTGTTTTACTATATTGTAAAAGAACAAAATTCACTTACAAGTGTCCAATTTTTATATGGATAATTGAATAAAGGATTGTTTATTCTTTTTTTTTTTGATTCTTGAGATGCATCCTAATAATCCTATTATTATTTAATTTTAGTTTTACAATTCAGAGTAAGGTTTTGATATTTACTTCTATTTAAATTATTTAAATTTGTGAATTCTTATATTTTTAGTTATTTCTTTAGAAATATATTATCCAAGAGTTTTATAAACTATTCTTATCACATACACACTTTGGCATATGATATTTGATAATAAATTAAATTTGGCATTATTTATTTTGATGATTTTATCGGAGATAATATCTAAGGATATTAATATAAAAAAGAATAAAAATAAATATAAGTGTAGCTAGTAAGAGTTAGGGATGAGTTGTACTCTAGTGGCATATTTTAACTATATAGAATATGTCTTATATAAAAAAAGAAAAAAAAAGAAGAAAAATTAAAAACAAGTATTATTGGTAAGTGTAAGGCCCATTCCTTAGATTTAAGAGTAAGATAGGTATTTTTCATTTTAATCATATGCGTGCATGTGTATAATTGCAAGATAGTTGATATTTCATAGAAATTATAGACTTATTTTTGGTAATACAATTTACTAGAAATTTTGAGATATGCCTATTGATAATACATTGGTTTAGTGTTAAAATAAGTAATTAGTTGTTGATTTTTAATCTTATTGTTGAAAATATTAATATTTTTAAAAAATAGGGTTGAAAGTGTTGATATTGTGAAAAGCATGTCAGTATATATAGAAGAAGTGTTGATAATTTAAGAGAAATATTGATACATTAAGTGAAAGTATTGATACTTTGGGATAAAAGGATTGATACCTTATGGCTTTAAGAAGAAAGGATCAACACTTACTAAGGGTATATTGATACCTAGTGAATGCTAAATAAAAGTATTAATACTTAGGCCCATGTATCGATACATTAAAGCGAAGAAATTTATATTGATACATTGAAAGTTTTAGAGAATTGAACAATAATTATAGTATGGACTAAATCGATACTTTGAAAGAAAGTATTGATACTTAGGTAAAAGTATCGATGCATCTAATTAAGTATCGATACTTTCAAATTAGAAAGCCAAATTTTAGAAAGTGAGAAGAAAGAAACAAAGAAATAGATTGATACTTTCGACTGTAGTATTAATACTTGAGAGAAAGTATCGATACATTTGAGTAATGTATCGATACTTTCTAGCGAATAAACTGGGATTGTTCCAAATTTGTTAGAAATGGAAATATCTTGACCATGAAGTCACTATTTTACCCTTTTTTAGAGTTTTCTTTCCTTTAATCCTTTAAGGATAAAGTGATAAATATGCAAACCACTATAAATACAAGCCAAGGGTAAGAATAAATCATTTTTTTCCTCTATCACTTTCTTTTTCTACTATATCAGTATCATCTCATTTTTTCTTTAAGAATTCGACAACATATTCTCTTATTTTTAATAATTTCTGGAATAAATCATTTTTTTCCTCTATCACTTTCTTTTTCTACTATGTCAGTATCATCTCATTTTTTCTTTAAGAATTCGACAACATATTCTCTTATTTTTAATAATTTCTTTAATTAATCTCAGATTTATATCTTATAACAATTCTTAATCAACACCCTCAGTTTTTTATAAAGCTTCTTTAGTAATTTAACCAAGTGATCAACAAGTAAGAAACCTACGGTTTAAAGATAAATTAAGAATTTTGTATTCCAATGATTTTAGTGAAATCAAAGGGTATGATAAAGTTGACTAAGTTTCTTAAATTATTTTTAAAGCTTTGATTTATCGCTATTCATAGTTTATGGAATGATTTTTACTGTTTATGTGAAGATTCATGAATGGTAGGGTAACAGAGCTAATATTAAGTTAAGAAATAATATTTATAAGCTAAAATGAACTAGTTAAAAGTATATTTTCATGAATCTATACGTGTTTTAGTATAATGGATATGTGAAAAAATAGATGAGTACATTTATAAAATTATAGATTGATAACATGGATGAAAATGTGATGCATAAGTGTTATAACTCGAGTTTTGAGTTAAAATGACTAAGGGAGTGTATACCCTCCTCAATTGATGAGTGGAATTATTTTATTTTCTTTGCTTTCATAAAAATTTTGTTATAAAGACTTAAAAATGTTTTATTAACTAGAATGGTAGAATTGTTTCATATATAAAATTGAGATATCTTGAAGGTGATGGATATTTTATTGTGATGGAGGTTAGGAGAAAATCTATAATACTTTATATTTAAGTCTAAGGGTATTTTTGTTATTTTATTAAGTTTGGGGTATATTAGTCTTTTTATAAAATTCATATTTTAGGGTGCCTATTTTCCTCTTTTGTTGATTTATTAACTAATTTGGTGATTTAGAAGGATTTGAGGAATATTTAGTGCAATTAGAAAATTTTGGTCATGAAGTCTCATTTGTGCACCCAAGTTTCAACTATAAATTTCTCCCAATTAGAAAATCTAATTTGTAATCCATTTATTTCTAATAAAAATAGATAGATTCAGGATTCTATAGAATCAAATTTCAGCTAAATCAGAGTCTGAACGAGACAGAAACAAATTCAAAAAATAAAAAGTATATAATTAATCCTTTTAGCCTTGGGTAAAATTCTAGCAAGTTAGAGATATTTAGTTCAAATGAATTAGGGAATTTATTCGAATAAAGGAAGTATTAGTTTGAAAGAATGGAAAAATTCATTCAAACGAATTGGTAAATTCGTTAGAATGAATCAGGGAATTTGTTCAAACAAATTTTCTAATTCGGTTAAACGAATTTTTCCATTTGTTCGAAGCAAAAAGATTTTTAGAGAGTTTAAAATGATTCATTTGAACAAATTAGGGGATTTGTTCGATCAAATCACCTATAAAATGACTTTTATACCCCCTTTTTAGAATTTTTCTCAGTTATAATCTCAAGGGTAAATTAGTAATTTCACTTTTATTTTATATATACTCTCAAAAATTGGTTTGCTTTTTATTTCTCCCTATTTTTCTTCACCTTTCACCGTTTCTTCTCCTTTTTCTTTTCTCTCAAATTGAATTCATTAATCCTTCCTTATTCCTCTTAAATTTCTTTAAATTCTTGTTAAATCTAACCTTAAATCATCACTCTAGGCTTGCTATACTCGTCAATTTCGTCTATTTAAGGCTAGGAATACTTTAAAGGAAAAGCTAGGGTTGTGAGAAATTGGAATTTTTTTGATTTTGATTATCAATTGGCCAGATATTTGGTCTTTCAAGATAGAAATGACTCTTTGGTAAGTCCTCTAACTAGTTTTAAGTTTGATTTGTATTTTTATGGAATTTGAAATTTTAGGGCTTATTGTATTTAAAAAATCTTAGGGTTTAGGCTTAACTTAGGCTAAGTTAGATATGTATTTGAGGAGTTAACTTAGGAATCGTTGTATTAGGAAGTAGAATAGATCGAATTAAGGTTTGAATGATGAATTTGATAAAGTTATTATTCATGATTATTGCTTGTAGATACTATTCATATAATTATTCAAAAAGTACTATTTAATCATTAAACTTGTAATTAAGTAAGATTTGCAAATTTTATGAATGGCTATGGGATTCATTTGGTAGAAATGGATAAATGGCTGATGAATTATAATTCAGGATTTTAAATTCGATAGAATCGAGAAATAAAGATAAGTATTAAATGAAAATGTTTTATTGCTATACATATGAGAGGAATAAAATGAGTTATTAACAATAGTATTGCTAATGTTATAATTAAAAATGTGTTAAATAGGTTTCGACGTCATATGATAGGAGTCAGAATGATTAGAGAAATAGTGAGGCTTTGAGACCTGGAGAATAGTCATGTAAAGATGTATAGTCTACTTTAGGTCAACATCAGTGATGGGAAAAATTTTTAAATGAAATCATGCATTATAAGTTTTATTTCACAAATTACGCTTTATCAAACATGCATAATGTATTTTATTATATATATATATATATACACTACATTTTTACTGAACATTCATTGTTTTATATGCATAAAATAATCATTAACGACTTGGGTTTGCTTTTGATTAGAGTGATTGCCAAAAAGATGGCTAGCTTAGTAATTTTAGATAACGGTCCACGGATTTTATTGAGATTATATGTTTTTATTATATTCATTACTGTTTTATTTGAGATCATATTGCTCTTATGATGTTTGAATTTAAAATGGTCTTATAAAATTTTCTCATGTGCTCATGTGTGTGCGTATGTATATATATATATTATGTCCGCTTATAGGGTATACTTTAGTATACTCACCTCCCCCCTATTCAGTTTTAGGTATTCAAATCAAATAAAGAGATAGTTAGAGATGAAGAGAAAATTTCAGTGTTATAAAGTTTGCAAATATATGTTCGATACTTGACTCACGGTCCTTGTGAAGTCTATTGGATGTATTATAAAAAATTTTAATTATTATATTTATGACTTTTGAATATTATTTAATTTTAAACTACTTGTGAAATTTTTATTTGAAAAGAAAGCACTAGATATTATGTGATAGATTTTGATGATTATATTATGTGATTTCTGAGTGTCATTTGAGTTTGAATCAGCTGTATAATATTTATTTAAAATGCATTTGAATGTTTTATTATTTGAAACTCTTAGTTGAATTTATTTTATGGGTTTTATGATTTTGAAATAATAATACTCAGAGTCTTGTGGACTCTCGTATTGCAATTCTTGCCCTTAGAGTCGTAATGCGAGGGTATGCGCCAGTTGTCACGTGAAGGACCCCAGTTTGGGGCGTGACAATTGTAGATTTCAAATTATATTTTTCTAAAATAGTTCTAACATCTTATAGCATTTTAAAATATACGATTTTATTCAAAATAATAAAAATGTAAAGGTCTACTGAAAGTAAAGAAGGGTATACACTCTCTCAATTCTCCACATCTCGAAACCTCATAATTTTTCTGATCATTCTGAGTATTGTCATGCAACATCAAAACTTGTATGACATATTTCTAATTATAACATTGACAACACTATCATTAATAACTCATTCTATCCCTCTCATATGTATAGCAATAAAATATTTTCATTCAATAAATATCTCTACTTCTCGATTCTATCGAAATCCTAAATTATAACTCGTCGTCCATTTATCCATTTTTACCAAATGAATCCCATAGCCATTCATAAAATTTGCAAATCTTACTCAAATACAGGTTTAATAATTAAACAACACTTTTTGATCAATCATATAAATAGTATTCGTAAACAATAACTGTGAACAGTACTTTATCAAATTCTTCATTCAAATCTTAATTCGATCCATTCTATTTCTTAATACAATGAGTCCTAAGTTAACACCTTAAACACATATCTAACTTAGCCTAAATTAAGCTTAAACTATAAGATTTTTTTAAATACAATAAACTCTAAAATTTCAACTTTTATAAAAGTGCAAATCAAACTTAAAACTAATTAGAAGACCTACTAGAGAGTCATTTCTAGCTTAAAGGGACTGAATATCCTCCCAATTAATGCTCAAAACTGAAAAATCCTAATTTTTCGCAATCCTAGTTTTTCCTTTATAGCATTCCTAGCCTAAAATACACAAAATTAACGAGCTTAACAAGCCTAGAGTGATGATTTAAGGCAAGATTTAACAAGAATTTAAAAAAAATTAGAAGGACTAGGGAAGGATTAATAAATTCATTTTAAGAGAAAAGAAGAAGGTGAAGAAACGGTGAAAGGTGAAGAAAAATAAAGAGAAATGAGAGAAAATTAATTTTTGAGAGTATATATAAAATAAGGGTAAAATTACTAATTTATCATTGAGGTTATAACTGAGAAAATTCTAGTAAAAGTGTATAAAATTCATTTTATGCGTGATTCATTAGAACAAATCATTTTGAACTCTTTGGAAAATTTTTTGCACAATTCGTTTGAACAAATTTTCCAATTTGCCCGAACGAATTTTTTTATTCGTTCAAACTAATGCTTCTATATATTGGAATGAATTCTCTGATTCGTTCAAACTAAATTTCTCTAACTTGTTGGAATTTTACCGAAGGCTAAAATGATTAATTCTATACTTTTCACTTTGCGAATTTGTTTCTCCCTCGTTCGAACTCCGATTTAGCTAAAATTTGATTTTATAGAATCTTGAATCTATCTATTTTTATTAAAAATAAATAGATTACAAATTCAAAATTTCAATTAGGAGAAATTTACAACTAAAACTTAGGTATACGAATAAGACTTCATGATCAAAATTTTCTAATCACACTAAATCTTCCTCAAATCCTTTCAGATCACTAAATTAGTTAATGAATCAACTAAAGAGAAAAATAGGCATCCCAAAATATAAATTTTCTAAAAAGACTAAGACACCCCAAACTTAGTAAAATGACAAAAATACTTTTAGACTCAAATACGAAGTATTACAAGGTTTCACTTATTTGTGGTTTAATTGTGCGTTTTGTGGTTTTGTTAATTTGTGATATTTATAATTTTTCCATGATGACTTACCATAATTATATTAATTTAATTTTGAGGCCTAAGGCCTCCTATGATATCTTTACCTTAATATTATTGTGTGATCTTTGATAATGATGTTTGTATAAATATTTTTGATATTGAATTTCATTGATTTTTTGCATGATTGAGTTTATTTTGACTTTAGCTAGAGAGATAGTTATTACAGATTTATTTTAATTTATGAAATTAAGGATGACGAGGCTATAGCCATAAGGACCAAAATTATAGCTATAGAGTTAAGTAGCCTAGGATGGATCGAGGCAGTAGCTACCTAGGTGAGTGGTGCATCGGCAGGATTGGTATAAGGGAGATAATGACCTTATTTATGATAGAGTGGTCTACTAGGCAAAAATATAAAGGGTAGTAATGTGTGAATTCACAGATTACTCTAGACTAATGTCAGTGGTAGGCCTGATTCTTAAAATAAACCATGCATTGAATTATTTTATTATATAAAATAAAATTTTATTAAATATTTTATTATTTTAATTATATAAAAAATCCATAACGGCTTGAGTTTGCTCTTGGACAGTGTCGAGAAGGGACTTGCCCAATGATTTCTAACACTACTTATAATTTTTATCGAATGAATTAATTTTATAAAAAAGTTTTAACTATTTTTTAATGTGCTTTATTTTAAGTACTTTATGTGTATAAATATTTTGTATCTATTCATAGAGTATACTCACCCCCCTCACTCTTTAGTTTCAAGAGATCGAGATCAAGGTAGAGAAGTTATTAGTAGTGGCGACTAATTTAAGGTTTAGAGCATGCTAGTATCCTTCCTCACTTTGACTCATTATCCTATCCACAAGGAATATTTTGATAAACTCTTGTATGTACAAGTGTGTATGAATGGAAAAGAATGTTTCTTTAAAATAATATGATTTATATGTAAACTACTTTTATATTATATTTAAGAAATAGTTTATAAAAGTCTAGGAGAGACATACTTATATAATATATATTTTGTGAAATAATTTGAGATACTATTTTAGAATGTATGAATATTATTGTACGGAATACAGGTGCCTAATAAGTCTTATAGGCCTAAAAGACATATTCAGGGTCATAGAATGTATCTTAAAAGTTAGTGGTGGTTATTAAATATGGATCCCATAGGCAGAGGCTTGATAATTAAATTGGTATCAGAGCTTTATATTTTCAAAACAATTATTTTGAAACTATTTAATTATGTTTTGAAATTATTTCATATATTTTTCAACTAATTTTGAAAATATCCTAGTAAATAACTAATGAGTCCAATCTTAAGAATTAAATCACCTCTAATATCTATATAAAGGATGAAACTTGTGAATTCTTTTCCTAGAAAAATAATGCCATCACGATCAGGTAGAGAAAGAGGTAGATGTCAAAAGGAGATAGTTCTTGATAGCGAATAAGAGGCTTTATCATTTGCTCCTTCACTTGGAACCAAGGAACTATAAATACCCCCTCTATCTCAATACTAACAATCAAGAGTAGGAATGACTCTAGAGGTATAGACTTACTAGAATACAAAGGGTTTTTTCAGGCATAAGGACCTCTAGGGCTGATACTTTATCTTTATTCTTATCTTTTTGTTTCCACCCATATTCAAGGACTACTATAGCTTTAAAAGGAGCGAGACCATCTAAATCAATTCCAAAGCTTTCTAAACTTATAAAAGAGATTAGAAAACTTAAGAGTGTGCCATTTAGTAGAACTACTAATGCAATATTAACTAATAGATGGTTGAATAAGGTGAAGAAAGACTTAAAGGATATAGGAGTAGAGGATGATATTAAGTTAAAAATAGCAACCTAACTATTGAAAGATAATGCAGTTACTTGGTCAGAGAATATTTAGGCAAGATCGACGTTACCGTTAACTTGGGATAAATTTAGATAAGAATTCAAAGAATAATATTATACTCTTTTTTATTGTAACTTGAAGAAGCAAAAATTTTGAGTTTGAAGTAAATGAGAAAAACAGTGAGAGAATATGAAACCAAACTAAGAGAATTGATAGAATTCACGCTAGAATTTTTCAA
>JAWDEX010201803.1:0-11502 GCA_035221805.1 Trichilia hirta
TTCAATATAAATAACAACTGACCAAATCGACTTATGTGTACAAAATATTATTAGTCTTGTATTTATACATTATATAAATTATATACATCTATACTGATGTATCTTAGGGTTAAGGAGTAGTTATTATACTAGTATTTTATATGATGAATCATTAATAACATACTTTTGTGTGATTCATCATAGTTTTAATAATGTTCAAAAAATAGTTCTTTAATTGTTATTCCACACTAATATCTTAATGATATAACTACAATATCACTCGCACTAATATTATCTCATGTATTCATCGAAGATAGTTAATGTGCTTACTATGTGACATCAATGTTCAGTTGATATTTCTTTTATAGGGAATATTTTAGATAATCAAATTATCTAAATAATTCATATGTATATTCAATTATTAGTTTGATTAGAAAGAGGAAACAACTTACACATACAAATAAGAAACAATTTCTTTTAGTAATAAATATGTATAGTATATATTCAACAGTAATTCAATACAAAATGCCCAAAACTTTCAATATAGATGATTTTAGGACATATAACATCAAGAAACTTCTACTTATACTAAAGCCATTCGCTATTATATCTTATACTCATCTTCTCAAAATGCTAGTCTAATTACTTCTGTGTCATTGCTTTAGTGAGAGGGTCAGTTATATTTTCTACTGAAGATGTCTTTCTGATCAAAATCTCTTTAGCACTAATAAGTTCTCTTAAAATGTGATATTTTTGCTGAATATATTTTGACTTCTAGTGTGTTCTTAGTTTCTTGTACAATAACACTTATATTATTATATAACACACTTATCAGATAAATTATGTTAGGAACTACACCAAGTTTAGATATGAACTTTTACATCTAAATTACTTCTTTAACTGCATTTGAAGTAGCAACATATTTAACTTCTATAGTGGAGTCATCTATAGTTATTTGCTTAAAATTTTTTCAACTTACAACTCTTCTATTATATAAAAAGATGAAGCCGGCTATAAACCTTTTATCATCTGTATCTGATTAAAAGTCAAAATCTGAGTACCCATGAATAGTCAACTCTTAAGATCCATATCTTAGAATTAAATTCTTAATTCTTTTTAAGTACTTAAAAATTGTCTTCACTACTAACCAGTGTTTTTTTCTGAGATTTGCTTGATATTTGCTAGTAATACTTACTTCATAAGCTATATCAAATCTTGTATATAACATAGCGTATACTGAGTTATCAATAGTTGATACATATATGATGTTTTGCTTTTCATAAATCTTTAAATCCGTATCTTTTGAAAGATATAGACTTTGATTAAAGAACTATTTTTTTAAAAAAATTTTCATACTGAATCTTTTTCGTATCTTTTCAAAATTTTTATAGAAAAAGTTCTGAATAATCAAAGTTTGATCTCTAATATCATGCACACATCATTATCTATAAATAATATGTCATATAATACTTCGTATTTAAGTTCAAGAGTATTTTTATCACTTCATTAAGTCAAGGGTACTTTTGTTATTTTTTTTTTCAAATTTCATGTTTATATGACATTTTTAGATAAATAAGATGATATTGATATTTATAGGGTGTTTTAAGAGGATTTGAAAGAAATTAGTTGAGTTTGAAAAAAGGTGTTATGTAGTAATATTTGTGCAATCGTGCTTCTATATTAAATTTCTCTTGATTGAGAGATCAAATATATGATCCATTTATTTATATTGAAAAAGAATAGAAATATGATTGCATAGAAATAAAAATAAATGAAATCAGAGTTAAAATAAGAGAGAAATTAGCATTTACGGTTGACTGTGAACTGGGAGGATATTTTTAGCGGTTCGAGCGAAGTTTTTCTAAGAAACCTATACAAAATTCTCCGATATATTGATGACTAATCAAAAGTATCGATACATTTCTTCAAATATATCAATACATAGTTGCGGGTGACAATACTATAAGGCGCAACTCGTGCAGACTTTGTCCTTTTGAGTAGTCTATAGTATTTTGGCTATATCTTGAGTTATAGGACTCTGATTTAGATGAATTTTAATTTGTTAAAAAACTAATTCAATTATATACAACTTTTATGTGATTATTTTCTTTAATTAAGTCATTTACTAGTTTAAAATTATGAATTACAAAGACTCATTTGGAGATAGAATAATTTTGAACAACCTTTAGTTTTCTAAGTATAACTTTCCACAAAAATGTCCAAATCTAATGATTCTTAAACTATTTGAAAATTTAAAATAATTATTTACAACTTTTATATTTATATATAGACCTAAATTGTTTGTTATAAGGGTCAAAATTAAGGATAAAAAGTTATATCACAGTAGAAGTTGTAACAGGGTGAGTGTTGATATCCAAGACTTGAAAGTATCGATACCTTCCCCCTAAGTATTGATACATAGGCTAAAAATTACATAATTAGCAAAGGTATCAATACCTACATTTAAAAGTATTAATATTTAGACAAAAGTATCGATACTTTCTAGAAAAATAAGCTATTTTGAGATAATTTAGCACCTAGATCAAATGTATTAATACTTTGGTAGAAGTATTGATACGTTTTGACAAAAATTACCTTTAAACTAAAGAAAAATCAAAAGTATCAATATCCAAATAAAATTATTAATACATTCTATAAAAATGAGCCAAATTGAGGAGGATTCATTACCTGACAAAATGTATCGATATTTAGATGAAAGTATTGATGCATATTGATGAAGAGTACATCAAATTGAAAGAGAAATAAAATGTATCGATACCCAAGACAAAGGTATCAATACTTTTAAACAAAAATTCACACTATAATATGAAGAAGAGGTATTTAGCTTATAAAAAGTCCATTTTACCTAATATGAAAGTAATCATCACTATTCTTTCTATATTTTCAAGGGTAACTTAGTATTTGCTCAATCCATTTATTTATATATGATATTAAAAGGGATTAAGTCAATTTACTCTTCTTCCTTTTCATCGTAAACACATTTTTAGCTTAGAGAAACAATATATATAACCTATCTTTTCTAATTGCTTCCAAGTTTTTCATCTTTCTATCAATTAAATTTCTGTTTCTTACTATAAAATCCTAATATTCATCATCTTTTATGAGTAAAGACTAGTATTACCCCATATAATCAAGGATTTAAGTGAAAGTGATAAACTAGAATTTGAGGATGAAATTAGAAATTTTCATATTTGATGAATAAATCAACTTTTAAAAGATTTAGACAACTTATTGGTAAGATTTTCAATCCATTTGAGTTTATTAGAAGTTTAATAGAGATTATGACCTAAGGTTAGCTATGTATTAAGAAATTTTTAGATTTGGGTTTCTAATTTGATCAATTAGGCATGCATTTGCAAGATTTAACTTGAGAATATGAAAATAAAGGTTAAAATAGCTTAAGTTATGAATTTGATAAGAATTAATAAATGAATATTATATACGAATACTATTCATTCGAAGCTATTCTCTGTTAAATTTAAATTGATTCATAGAATTTCTAAAATTATTATTTTATATGTGATTTAAGTACCAAAAAATCAAGCGATGAGATTTAGAGACGTGAAGAGTAACGGGAGTGTATGCCTTTTATATTATATGAGTGAAATTTTAACTATTTTTTTTTAAATTTATTTGTTCTATTTTAAAAATTATTTTATAAAAACATATGATTCAAGACTATAAGGGAGACGATGGATTTATTATTGTGATGGAGATTAAAAGGAAGTCTCTTTATTTATGAATTATTATAAAGATATAATTTTTATTCATTATGACGATCTTGTTATATTGATATTGATTTATTTAAGAATTTTGATGTTTAAACTTTGATAGTGCTATGTAGACTTTGGTGTTTCTCTTTATATAGTATGATGTTAGTTATATTGTAATTATGAATGATGAATTTATGTTAATTTTGGCTAAAGAGCTATAGTCTTGAATTTGATTTGATACAGGATATGGCTCGAGGAGGCCTTAGTTATGAAGGCCTAAACTATGATTACAAAGTTAAGTAGTTCAGAGATAGACCTATAGAGAGACTGCCTAGGTGAGTGGGTGCATCAGCAAGGCTGGTATAAGGGAGGTGATGACCTTATTTATGATAGAGTGTCTTGCTAAACGAAAATATAGAGGACAATTATATATGAATTCACAAACTACTCTAGGCTAACGTCAGTGATGGGCATGGTTTTATAAAATAAGCATGTTGTTTTCGTTTGAATATTTTATTTTTATAAAAGCCTTGTATAATGTTATTATTATCATATTGACTACAATTTTATTAAACTTATCATTGTTTTAAATGCATGAAAATTTACTGATCGCTCGAGTTTGCTCTTGGTCAGAGTAAATGTTAAAAAAATGGTTTGCCCAATAATTTTAATGACTATTTTAAATATTTACTTGGTACATTTGATTTTATTAATATTTTATTTTGCTTAGGATCCTCCTTATATATGCTGTGATAAATATTTTTTACATGTATTGTGTTCATATATATGATCCACTCATAAAGTGTACTCCTATACACTCACCCTCTTATTCTTTAATTTAGGAGTGTGAGAGTAGGATAGAGCGTTCGCTAATAATGGTGATTGACTTGAGGATCAAATCCTTTTGGTATTACTTCTCTATTGTCTCACTAGTTTGATGTTAGTCCACAGAAAAATATTATGATAAACTTTTATTCATGAAAACATGTTTGAATAAAAAGAATATTTACTATAAATATTATGGTTTTATATATAAATTATTTTTTTATATATTTTGATCATGATATGATTGTAAATGTCTCGAAGAGACATGTTTATACTCTATGTTTTATAAGATAATTAAAAATACTGTTCTTTTAAAATATATGAATTATATTAAACAGTATACAGGTACTTAATTAACCTTATAGGCTTAAAAAACATATTCAATATTTAGAGTGTATCTCGAGGGTTTGAGATAGTTGTCATGTATGGACCCTATGGGCAAGGGGCGTGACATGTCATTTACATATAGTATCAGGAATGTAATTGCATAATTTTTTACCCATTTGTATACAAAAGGTTCATCTAGATTCTTGATAAAATCAAATTATTTAACTGTCTTATAAAATCAAATATAGTATCAAAAATAATGAAAACCATTTATATACTCATATAATACACTTATTGAATAAATCATATTAAGAAATACACCAAATTTAGATATAAACTTTTACATTCAAACTATTTTTTTAACTGTTTCTGAAGTAAGAACATATTTAGCTTCTATAATGAAGTTAGTTATAATCGTCTACTTAAAACTTTTTCAACTTACAACTCTTTCATTACATAAAACGATGAAGTTAGATATAAACTTTCTATTATCTACATCTAACTAAAAATCAAAATCTAAGTACCTATGAATATTTAACTTTTAAAATCTATAACTTAAAATTAAATTCTTAATCTTTTTAAGTACTTAAGGATTGTCTTCATTGCTGACCAGTGTTTTTTCTCGAGATTTGTTTGATATCTGCTAGTAATACTTACTATATAAGCTATATTAGACCTTGTATATAACATAATGTACATTAAACTATCAATAGCTAATGCATATAGGACATATTGCTCTTCACAAATCTTTGGACCTATATCTTTTAAGAGATCTAGACTTTGATTAAAAGGCAGATTTTTTTTAAAGTTTTTTATACTTAATTTTTTAGCATCTTTTCAATTTACAATTTTTGAGATAATTCAATTATCTTTTTTGATCTATCTCTATAGATTCGAATTTTGAAAATATAAGTTTGACCACTTAAATTTTTCATTAAAAAATTCTGAATAATTAGAGTTTGACCTCTGCTATCATGTACATATCATTATCCATCAATAATATATCATTTATATTAGTATTAGGAATTTAATTATGTGATCTTTTACCTATTTATATATACAAGGTTCATTCAAATTCTTAATGAAACCAAATAATTTGACTATCTCATTAAACTAAATATTCTAACTCTTAGAGGCTTGTTTCAATTCATAAATGAATCTATGTAACTTATATATTTTATGCAATTCAGTAGAAAATATAAAAACAATAAGTTATTTTATAAATAGATTTTCTTCAATAAAACTATTGAGAAATACTATTTTGACATTTATTTATTGAATCTTATAATCATATTATACAATAATGGTTAGCATTATCCTAATGGAGTTTATTATAGCCATGGGTGAAATTTTTTTTTCATAACTCAACTCTTATTATTGAGTATAACCTTTCACTATAAACCGTACTTTATAGGTCTTTACTTGTCTATCTTTACCAATCTTCCTCTTAAAGATCTATTTATTGTCGATATAAACTATTTCTTTTACAGAATTAATAAGTGTTAAGACTTGATTTATATGTATAAAATTTATTTTAAATTTTATTTACCTCTAGTTATTTTCTTAAATTTTTATCGAGAATTACTTTTTCATAAGTTTTTAGATCATTCCTATGATTTGTCACTCACATTAACCCCATGATTTGTCACTTATACTAAGTAAAATTCGAAATCTTCTTCATTAAAAAATAAATCTCTCTTTAAGAGTCTAAAAATTCTTAAAGATTTTTGAGTTGAAATTGGTTTCACTGAGATAGAATTCGGCTGACTAGATGCTTTAGTCTTAGTTTAGTTAGATCAAGGCATAAAAGACTTTTCGTTTTGGTTTAATATCTTTACCTGCACCTCCTTCTTTAACAAACTCTTTCTCTAAGAAGTGCATATTCTTACTAATAGAAATTCTTTGATTAGATAGAAAGTAAAATTGGTATCCTAAACTATCTTTACAATATTCAATAAATTGACCTATCTCTGATTTAGAATTAAGTGATTTGATTAACTTGATATATACAAAATAATTTCAAATTCTTATATAATTGAAATTGGACTTTTTACTATTTTATATATCATACGAGATTTTTTAGACTGATTTAGAAAAAACTTTATTAAGGATCTGTGCAACAATCTGCAAAGCATATCTTTATAAATATAATTACAAGTTGTGAAATTAACCATCAATTATACCATATCTAATAGAGTCCAATTTATTCTTTTTGATACACCATTAAGTTAAGATGTATACGGAGGAAACATTTACAAGATTAATCCATTTTCTTTCTTGTCTCTACAATCTAATCGTAAAATTTTAATACTTTTTCCTTTTTGATTTACTATCTTATTCTTAAATTCTTTGATATTTTTAAAGTATTCTAATTTGTATTTCATTAAATACACATATCCATACTATGACATATCATTAATAAAGGTAATATAGTACTCATAATCACCTTTGGCCAATATATTAATGATCCATATATATCTATATGTACGGATCTAATAATTATTTTAATCTCTTATCTTTATTTTTAAAGGGCGATTTAGTTATTTTTTTTGAAGACAAAACTTATATGTCAAAGTGGGTTTATAACTCAATGAGATTAATATCTCATTAGCTCTAAGTTAAATAAGTTGTCTATTCTCAATATGGCCTAATATGTGATGCTATAAATATTTAGGATTTATTTTAGTTTTAATTATTTTATTTGTAATCAAAAAAATTGAATGACTATTATTTAACTGAAAGATACACAAAGGATATATATTAAATGCTTTGCCAATACATATATTTTTAAAATGTAATATACATTCATTTTCATTAAATTGTATATAATAACTATTATTACAAAACATGGATATAGAAATTATGTTTTGTATAGCAGAAGAAAAATACAAATTTAACTTCAAAATGTGTCCTGACAAGAGTCTCAGCTCTCAAGTTCCAATGACCTTTGCAGTAAACTATTGCTCTATTAGACATCCGTAAGATAATCTTATCGTTTGAAAGTGTAAAATTATTTTGCATCGCTTGTAAAAATACACAAAAGTCAGATGTAATAGCTGAATCAATAACCCATGAATAAATATCAAAATTAACACTTAATTTATATTCAATTATATAACTGTGGTATATATCTTTCTTAGCCTGCTTTAGACTATTAGGGTATTGAGAATACTTTCTCTTTCAGTGTCTTTCAATCCCGTAGTAAAAATATTTTTTTTTAGAGACTTAAACTTGAATTTGAATTGTTTAGGAGATTGAGCCTTCTTGGTTTCTTTTTTTCTTAAGTTCAACTTTTAAACCTCAAGATAAGCATTGTAGTCTTTTACCAATCTTACTAGTAGTAACCATATGAATATCTTTATACTCTTTTCTTTTATTATTTTGTTTATAAAACTTCTGAAGTTTATTGAGCAACTCAAGTAGAGTATGCTCAATTTTGTTCAGATTATAATTTGTAACAATATCTTTAAAATTAAGCGAGAGTGATTAAAGAATCAAATTTACCATTGAATAATATAGCATACGAATATCCCACATATCTGACTGTTCAATAATATTAATAATCTTAATAATGTGATCATGAGGCAAAACTTCTTTCCTAAACTTCATATTAAAAAGAGTATTACACAGCTCATACTCAACGATACAAGAATTTTTTTTATACAACTCTTATAGAGATTTTAGTATCTCATACAATAATTGCATACTCTCATATCGTGTATGTAATTTCCCTTTCATAAAGTCAATATATAGAGTCTTACTCTATAATTATTAGCATTTCATTTGTTAAAAGCTTTCTATTCCTCTAATAGAGCATCCACTTCCAAAGATATTTGCATTTATACCTCTAAAATATATCTAAAATTTTCAAATTCAAAAACTATTCTCAAATTTTTTAACTAATCCTTTAAATTATAGCCAGTAAGCATATTATTGGTAAGAATCTTTTCAAACATATTTGCAGATGTCATCTTATTTTATCACAAAAGAAAATTAAAAAAATACAGAAAAAATTTGTTAGTGAGTTGAATTTTAAATGAATTCAACTATTAAAAAATTATTAAAATAATATATTAATTATATCAGCTCTTACTATCTAATTTAAATTCTATATATCATTAAATAAAATTTAAATATTTTGTTGAACTCTAAAAAATTAGTAGAAAATTAAATTTTTATTTAAAATTAATTAACTTCACATAATAAAAATCTTAATTAATAAAATTTAATGAGTAATGATGTCAAGCCTCAACTCGTGGGTCCCACACATGATAATTGTCACAGACCCCTAAAATGTATTCAATCACCCAGAATACACCCTATGAGCCTGTAAGGCCTTTCCAAAACCAATTACAAAATACTTCAAAAATAAATTTATCCAAATACCCACACTTCAAATTCATTTCTCAAGCAATTACAAGACACTTTAAAATGTATAAACATCAATTTATTTATAAAATATCCATCCAAAATAATAAACAGTAAAGTCAAATCATCTATAATAAAATTCATCGTTACAAATCTATTTTATAAATTCATAGAAAATATCTAAATAAGACAATAAGTTCTTAAAAATACTAATCCAGTGGATTATATCCCAACCAAGTGAGTTTATACATATATATATATATATATATATATATATCTGAAGCATGCCAGGTCTGAAAGAAATCACCACTAACTGAACTCGCCCAAAGCTTTCTAAACCTGAAACTGGAGAATGAAGGGGGATGAGTATATGAGAGTATACTCCATGAGTGAACTAGAGTTTAAATAAAAAAATAACAATAAATCCAATTCAAAAAAACACAATTTGAAGACATTATAAATAGCCTGGTTCAAAAATATTTCATTAAATCTGAAAGATTGAAAATATATATCTAAAATTATTAGGTTGGCTCCCTTTTTCGTTGGTTACCCTGGCCCTAGGCATCTTAAGACCGTCAGTAAATTTTATATGCAGAAGAAAACAATGCTATTTTATAAAATCTATCTTGGTATGTAAGAAATAAATTAATGCATGACTTATTTAAAAAAACAAGCCCACCATTGATGTTCGCCTCAAGTAGTCACGTGGTGACATCTGTGACTATCCTCGACGAGACTCACAGGTGGTCAAATCACATCTACATAACATTGTACTATATACCACCCCCACCTGTAAAGCCTCTACTCACTTAAGCGACCTCTCTACCAGACTGACCCTAGGCTACCTGATACCACACTCACCTAAGTGACTTCATCCAGATGGACCTACCTAGGCTACCTACTCTATAGCTACAGTTTTGGCTCTCACGACCAAAGCCTCCTCATCCATATCATAAATCTAATCAAACAAATAAATAAATAACCTGGCTCTCTGGCCGTCAAATCATCGTAATCTCAATCATAATCCAAATCAATAAAGTCAATATCTCAATTATACATAATATCCAGTTTATAAGAAAACATCAATGTCAAAGATCATTATTAGCCTCCGGCCACACATATATAAGTCATAAATTATATATCATAAAGTCATTAAGAAATCATAAAAACAATGATATCATCAAATATAAATCAAAAACAATAATCACAAACAAATCATAAATAAGGAGACCTTCTCCTGGTCTCCCTCACCACAACAAAACTATCGCCTTCACATGTGATCTTAATTTATATATTTATGACATTTAATAAAATATAAGCTTTGATTTTAAAAATAATGAGTACATAAAGTAAAGGTCCACTCACTCTTAGGAAAGGTTTACACTCTCTAATTCCTTTTGCTTCTCGGTACTTCACGCGGGTTTCTCGCTTACGTATCATCATCTAACACATATATCAAAACATATCAATATACATTTCTAAACCTCGAATAAAACTCATATGCGTGGAATACATATTAGCCTAGGTTTTTTGATATTGGCTAATATGCTAAATTAGATAAGACCTTCGTTAATTATCTAATTATCCATTTATTTCTATCAAAAACCAAAATTATAGCCTAACTAGTGTATTTCAACTCAGTTTCTTTATTACAATTAGCAGACCCCACACACTTATCAGAACAGTAACTCAATTACTGTTTATGCCCAAATAACTTTTCTAATTTTGCATTCTAAGCTTCTTAACGACTTACCCAACTATACTACAACCTAAATAATGTATCATAACACAATTATAAGTGATAATTCTAACAAAAATACTATAGATAAATAGTAAAACCTATAAGTTTGAAAATTGATAAAATGAAAAATGTAGGGTATAGACAGACTAAAATCGATATCTTTTACCTCATAGTAGTGTCAGTTTAATTCAATTTTGCGTAAAACCCCAAAAACTCCAATTTGAAAGCCGAATTCCTAGCTTTCTTTTTCGTTTTTTATATTTTTACCCTCAAATTAATGCTCCCAGAAAGTTTGAAATAGAGAATGTGAGTGAATAATGCTGAGAAATTAAAATTTTCAGCTAAGATATGGGTGATTAATAGAGAAGGCAGGGAGAACTCGACAAAGCACGAAGGAAAAATGAAGAAAAAGAAGAAAGCAAAAAGGAATGGGAGAGAGAAAGAGAAGAAAAAACATAATTTTAAATCTTTTAAATTAAAATTTTCATTTAAAACCTTATTAATTTAAAAAATATCATTATGGTCCTT
>JAWDEX010201824.1:0-11500 GCA_035221805.1 Trichilia hirta
TGCTCTCCTTAATTCTAGAATGATCAAGAAAGTTGAAAGGTTAAATGTTTAACAAATAGGCTTAAAGATTCAATAGGCTTAAGTTATTCAATTGGGCCGAATTTCTTTTCCATATTAACACATTCCATTTTCATATCTCTAGATAATTATTCAGATCATATATATACAATTTTATTTAAATTGAATAAAATTTCTAACTCTTTCTCCCACGTATTACCCAAAAATCTTATGCGGTAAAATCATCTATGAAATTATGTCTTTAAATTCATAATTCCAGAATGATGGCATGATGAAAGGATAATTAGCGTCCAAATTCATATTTTTCTTTTAAATCGAATAGAGTTCTGCCTATATTCCTGATTTGTAATTTGATGCAAGTGATTCCAGACCACTTTCTTTTGTTCTAATCATCATCTTCAAGTTCAGGAACATCATCATTCAAATGATATGCAAACAACGATGTTGAATGATATAATATGTTCACACCAACCTAAATGCTAGCTTAGGAAACCACCAAATGGAATAAAAAAGATCACAAAAAAATAAAAAAATAAAAAGTTAGATACCCCTAATTCAATCTTGATATATTCCATTCTGAACTGTGTTCAAGCTCCTAAGATTAGCATTTCCATATCTTGAAACTGCAAAAATATATGAGACCACAACTCCAACAAGGACGCTGAAGACCATGGCAAAGAGTTGGAAAGTAGCTAACAACTCACCTCGAACCTCACTATCTGTTGAATGACAAGTGATGTGATTTCCCTTAAGCCGACAGCCATCTGGCATCATGGGACCATAAAGAGTGAAGGCAGTCTGATAGAACCAGAGGCCCTGTAGAGTAATAGCAATTCCAGAACACACATCAATTGGAAAGCTAGCCGGGAATATAGCTCCACCAACAGTGGTCAAAATGCAAAATCCTATCGTGAAGACAAGGAAGAGATGATAGCATCCTTCAAGACCTTTATGTGCTGCTGAGTGAAAGTAGAATAGTAGATACTCTGAACAGAATGCTGAGGCAGCAACCAAGCAAAGGGATTCTTCTGCCAATGGAAGAAATCTGAGCAAACAGACAATGTACTAAAACATAAGATTGAATCTTTTATACTAAAACATAAGGTTGATACACTAAAACATCATACATCAAACACAAAACCTTGAATCTTTTATTCAAAAAATGATCTGACGCATAAATTAACACGAAATTAATTCAAAAGAAATAATAAATCATGAAGCTTTTGTAACATCCATCTCACACTCCATGGAATCCCATTTTCAGCAATTATAAGTAGACAAGCTAGCAGAAAGTATTCCTGCAATTTGTAGCGAGAGTTTTAGAACACATGAAACCAAGCACCTCATTTAACTGATGGGCAGTCTTCAAGGTCAGATTAACAAAGCTTCAAGAAGGACCTAACTACAGTCAATTCAAAGAAAGTGACTTCCTAATCACAGAGGCAACAAAAAAATTCAGTCACAAATCTGTAATTGCAGTCTGAAATACTAGGTAATCCTCAAATTCACATTTAAAAACAAAAAAATTTGTAGATTGATTGTCTACTACAATATTGCTTCGAGATAATGGCCATTAACACTAACTAAACATTGATGATTTTTTAGCTTTCCTAAGTCTTAAATGAGGAGAAGTTCACAAATTTAAGTCCCTTTTTATGTCTTCTGAGCTAAGAAATGAGGGATTGTTCCTAATTACTTTCCCCGTCGAAAAAAGCTATGACAAAAATAAATATCATAGAAAATTTATACGTAGGAATAATCATACAAGAATTATTAGACCACAACTGATATATTTACCCGATCCTATAAAAAGAAAGAAAAATAGCTTATTTATTCCCATTAGGGAAGCTAAAATATGATAACAACCAGGGCATAAACACCAACAAGAGAAAGTAACTCACCTTGTTTTTTCTGAGAGCAGAGAGACAACACCGAAGATAAAAAACATGAGAAGCATCCCCGAATGTTCAAAATCATTCATGTGATGTGGATTCAAGACTCCATTGACAAAAAACTTAAGATGGGTCGAGTACAAAAGCTCAATACACATATCGATGAAAGCTCCGATTACTACCAGATAAAGCTCCAAGTATTTGAGCTTACCATCAAACCCAGGAACAGGGTTCCAAACCCTGACTCGAAAAGCCTTGGGGTTTGATACGTGTCGAACCACAGCGCTCCATATGTGCCACATACCAACTACAAGGAAGAGCGTTCCTGGTAAAGCATGACCTTTAAAAGATCCCATCTCCTTTACCAGCTATCTAGACTGACTTGTAGCCTTCTTGAATCAGCCAATAGTTTCTGTTGCAAAGAGCAAACAGATTTAATGATTTTGCTTTGAGTTTTATTAGATTTCTAAACAGAAAAAAGTTTTGCACTGGCTAGCAGACCATTTCTCATGATAGAAAATTGATGAGATTCAGTGAAAGAGAAAGGAAAATCTTTAATCAGCCCTAGTATAATTCAACAAAAACAACTTATGAATAGAAAGAAACAGATCATAGCATAGAAAGTGGAAAAAAAAAAATCTAACCATATTACAAATCCAACAGAAGGATTATAGAATAAAACCCATTAACTAACTCTGTACCAACAATATGATGGCTGAAAAGCAAATAACTTAATATTATTGGGTTGTATCTGTAAAGAGCAATCATAGTGCTTACAGGTATAATAATAGATTAAATCATTGTACTTACAAGACTTGATTGAACTGTTAAAGGGTATAATTATATGAACCAAAAAGCCATGTTAAGAGAATTTCGCTTCAGAACACTCAATTACATACGATGAATCTATATGATGGTGGTGGGGATCTGAGACGGCCAGTCTGAAAAGGTTGAGGAAAACGAATTTCACAAAAAAGTGGCGTATGAAATTATAAAACAATCACATTTTTATAGAAAGAAAGGTATATTGCATGCGTAGTACTATCTGCCTCTCTCTCTCTCTCTCTCTCTCTCACACACACACACATATGCACATACAATCCCACGTGTATCCGGTATAAAGTCGTCCACTTGGGAGCTTCTTCAAAAGTTCAAAGTTAGGGTTTTGACGATACCTCCCTAAAGTTTGTGGATTTTGCACTTAGTTCGCAACTTTTATAGAAATTCATATTTAGCTCCCTTAATACTATTAAGGGTTTGTCTGTTCTGAATTTGACTATTTTAGATAACTAATTATGATTTTGAAATAAAATAAATAATTAATTATACTTGTGCTTTCTAATTTAGGTGGTATTTGTCTTTCACCTTCAAAGTTCGAATAATGGTGAATAAAATTTAAATTTAGTTAAAGTTCAAAACTAAATTTTCTATCTATTTATCTATAAATCTATGAATTTAAATATTAAATTATTTGATTTTATAAAATATTATATCTAAAAATTAATATTTTGGTGTATATATTTTTTTGAATATTAAATAAGAGTGTTCCGAATTCGATCCAATCTACACAATTTGATCAATATGATTCATATTTTATAAATATGGTGGATTAAATTAAATTAAATTAAACATTTTAATATTTGCAGACAGTGAATTAGATCATGAATTTGTATTGTCTTTTGTGAAAAATAGATTTGCATTGCCTATTCACAATAATTTGCTCCAATATGTAAAAAGGAATAAAATAATATTTTCAAAAAAAAATTATTTGGTACAATAAAAAATATAAATACATAGTTCACTATTTAAATCATAATAAAATTAAGTGTTAATTATCTATAATATCAAGTAATTAAATAGTTTATGTCCATCTTTTTTTAAATTTTTATTACATGAATTTTATTATTTAAAATATAAATAATAAAAATTGGATATTAAATCTCGATTTTCTAATCTAAACTTCCTAAATCAAACAAAATTCTAAAGCTTAAGCTCGCACACACAAAGCTACAAATCTGCTTGCCTGCATGTCGTTGGCTGAACCACGCCAACGTGCCATCCGTTAAGAACTGTATCTAACGCTACTGCTTGAACCAAATGCCATTGATCGCCCGAGTAGCCGCACCTTTCTTGCACAGTTCCATGTCCGTTTGCAAATTGGAATTGGAATTGGTATTATTTTTATTTTTAAATTAATTCGTTTGAACGCTTATTTTCATCGTCTTGTTTTAAATATTGGTTTGAAGTTTTAAGTAAATCTTACGTTATTCTTTTTATTTATTTAATTAATTTAATAATTAATAGATCGATTTAAGAATTATATATTTTTAGTTTGTAGTGAACAAAATGCTGATTTGAAAAATTTTGTTTTGGTTGATATGAATAACTACAGCTTAAATTTTTTTTTTTTTTTTTTGTGAAAAAACTTTCAATTTGAAAATTAATTGACGGATAGAATTGAATTAAAAATTTTTAATTTACAAATTGATGGCCCAGGTGCAAATTAGATCAAATCCACACTAACTTACTGGAAAATCCTATTTATATTTGACGAAAATTTAATTATGTTAATATAGTAATTTATTAAAAATAATTTTCAATTAATTATGGTTGTTTTCTGAATAAAAGATTTTTATGAATTAGAAAATAAAATGATTTTATATGAAAAAATCAATCAACAGTTTTGGGATTACCAATGACTAGGGAATCACTAGAAAAGGTAGATGGCTCGAAGGTTTTTCTTGAACATGGGCAATGTTTTTAACGAATACAAATACTTTAAAACTATTTTGTAAGTTTCCTTTAGTTTAATGTTTTTTCAAATTAAATGTTCACATAGAAAATATTATGTACTAATTCGTTGACTAAATATATTTTAGTATGCTTATCTCTTAATTTACCCTTTCAGGTTAAAAATATTAAGAGAAAGTTTATGGTAAGATAGCAGATTCGAGAGTTGACACATCTCTGATAAAAATGTTAAACTCGACTTTTATATTTATGAATCCATTGAATATTTCTTAAGACATTATTTTATATTTTCTTTGAAATCCTTTTAAGTATTTAGAATTTGACACTTAGTACTCAATGTATATTGATTAATTGTTTTATCCTATCTTTAAGCATGGTTATATTTTATGAATTATGTTTTGTTGTGATATTAAATTTTAAAAAAATTATATTTTGTTTTAGGAATTTAATGAGATTTAACCTTGTACGTTCCTGGGTTATATTCTAATCAATAGAATGTGACTTAAAAATATAGGATATACCATGTGTTGGATTTCCAAAGTCAGGGTGTGATAATTTTATTAGTATCAGACCTTTTGGTTTTGTTCTTGGGTTTTACTATTGAATTATGCTTGTGCCATAGCTTCTAATTTTGATTTTGATTTTATTTTGAACTTATTTTAAAGTATTTTAAACTATTTTTAAATTTATTAAAGAGGTATCAAATTCAATTGATAGATTTTAATTTATTTTATATGATTTTAAGTTAACTTTGAAAATGTCTAATGAACTATAAATGAATTGAGTTTTAGTTTATGCACTAAAAGTTCTAGAGTTTTTGAAGGTATGATGTTACCTGGAATGAAAGGAGATAGAGGGAAAAATCTCTTAGAGTACTCAGATAGGAAAAGGAACTTGAGCCTTATAAAGGTAAACTCATAAAATATAGTTAGTTGTTAGTTGTTATTGGGATATCTAGTTAGTGTGAATGGTATTCGAGTGGATGAAGAGAGTATTCGAGTGACTCGTGAATGGTCTACATTGAGAACTGTGGCAAGGTTAGAAGCTCGAATAGGTTAGTTACATTTTATCAAAGGTTTATGGACATTTAAGCAGTATTACTGTGTTAAGCATTGGATAATTGAAGAAAGGAAAGTTTGATTTTAGATAAGGAAGTTGAGGTGAGTTTATATTGATCAAGGAAAAGTTAAATAAGGCATTAATGTTAATTTTACCAAGTTTTGGGAAAATTGTTTGAAGTAGAGTGTTATACATGCATATATGTAAGTAAAAGAGCAGTGCTTTCTTAGGAGAAATAATCAGTGGTTATTTTAGTGAGAAGTGTAATAATGTTAGGAAGAGATGTCTAATATAAGAGAGTAAGGGCTTCTTTGTTCCTTTATACCTTGTAATGACTTGGTTTAGAGGGCAGAGAGTGGCGATAAGGTCGAAGGCTTGAGCAAAAAGTGGCACCTGATAAGCTACTAGGATAGCTGGAGACAGGGTGAACTGAGGTTTACATTGGAATAGGACACTTGAGAATGAATTTCTTTAGCATGTGGTGAAAGAGTAGGCTTTGCAAATGTCAATCTTTTGAAAGCAATTATTGGTAAGTGTAATGATGTTTATACCTCAAAGAACTATAAAAACTCTTTATAATTAAAGTTGGACTCTACAAAGTCTTAGACAAAATGGATGAAAGGATTGCTATAATTAAAGTTGAGTTTATCTTTAACTGAGCATATTTTCAAAGATCTGTAGTGTTTTGAGAGATTGATGAGGATGTCATATCGAGTGATAAAGCAAATTTAGTTTGAGATAGGATATAAGTTGAGAAATTAAATCTATTTATACTTTAATAGAGATAGAATCTTTGAGATACAATATTCTCTTCTTGATAATAAATAATATATAAGGTATTCTAAAATATTTGTATTTCATCGTTAGAGGGAGAAGACGTATTATATATCGGACACCTTCGTTAGAATAATATGTGAATAGATGAGTGTTATAAACATGATGTTTGCTCTCTTTTAGGCAATATGGTATGTAAAATTTTAAAGACAAAATTCTTTTAATGGGCAAAGAATTGTAAGACTTGTTTTTCAATTTGAGGGTATTTTGGTTATTTTGTCATTTAAAGTTATTTTTCTTATTTTCATTATATAAGTGTACAATTTTAATTTATATGTCAATGAAATAATTTTGAGGCCTAATACAAAATTTGAAGGGATTTCATTGAGAAATAGTTGAGTTTAAGAAAGGTGCAATTGTAAACTTCATCAAAAGAGTAATTTTTTTGTTAATTGAGACTTTAATTGACTTATCAATTTTTGATATTTAATAAGGGAAGAAATAACTTAAGGATATAAAGAAACTTGAGTAGAAATAAACATCAAATACAGATAGAAAGAACATTAAAAATAAAGGAAAATGACAAGCCAAAAGTGAAGCAATGTTAGGAGAGCATACTAAGGGAAAACTAGCCTAAAAGCCTTCACTCAAACTAGTATTGGTCTTGGCATTGGATCTCATTTGTAAGGAATGATCGACGTTGGACATAGCATTGGTCATGGCATCGGCTCCCCATAAATCCATCTAATCTGTGTCGGATATCTTATTTACCCATTAGAATTAACTTCTTTGCTCCTTTTAGAATTTTCTTTCTTTCTTAAGCTCAAGGACACTTTAGTAATCGTGTAAGGCATTATATATAATGCTAAATAGTGGAGGATTATTCATTTTCTCCCTTCTCCTCTCTTCTCTACCCAATCTTTCTCCTTCTTTATTTTGTGAAGTTGTCTTTTCCACCTAATTTTGTTATTTTTCTATCGATTAAACTTTTGTTTCTTTTATTAAATAATAAGAACACAACTTCATCTACATTTTCCAAGTTATAATTTTAAATTTGACAGAGTAATTAAACTAATATAAGAAATTAAGGCTTTGAATAAATTAGAAGGCTTAGATATCATGTTGTTTAAGCTCAAATTAACTGTTTAATAAGGTCTTTGATCTTTTAATAGAAATTATTTGTGTTTTAGATGAATGTTGAGATTTAGGGTTTATTCTGTAATAGAGAATTTATTAATTTAATTTTAAATTGTTGATTTAAATTAGATTATAATGTTTAATGACTAGAATGTGATAAATAGAATTCAATTGTTGTGAAAGTAGGCATGATTATGTGAAAGCCACATTAGAGTAGTAAATGAATTAGTAATTGGAGTTTGAATGTAACGATTATAGGATTAAATTATGATGAGAAGTAATTATGAATGTCATACTAAGAAGAACCATGGGATTTCATTGTTGAAAATCGGATAAATAGTCTAATGTTTGCATTTTAGAACTCGAAGGCACTAAATTTGAGAAGTCAATAATATAATGAATATAGATTTGAAAGAAAAGTAGAAAATGGTGTGAATTAACATATAATCGAGTTTGAGAAGATTTAAGTATGAATAAGCTTTAAAAATTAGATTATAAGTGTCACGACTACCTCACTAAAAGGCAGGCCTTACCTTACAAAAGATGCTGTGAGTTGTTCAAGCTACTACATGCTCAACCAACCTATGTTATGTCACTCAATAACCTTATTATTTCAATAATAATGTGTGCCACTCGTATGTCGAGTGCTTCTCAATAATCATACAATGCATAGCCCATTCATGGGCTTTATAATAATGAAACGATGTAATAGTTATGCAAAACGATGATATTTTTTCAAAAAGTTTAGACATATAGCGAACTACTACTGTGCTATTATGGAGGAGCCTGGTAGTTGAGATAGACTTGTAAAACTAAAAAACTATAGAGTAGTGAACAAATATGCCCAGTGAACAGGTCACTTGACCAAAACATCTTAATAATATAACTAAAATATACACTAGTTATATAATCACAGTCAATATGTATGCAATGTATACGCATATATTAACCAATACGTCTCATTTATAATAAATACACTTATATTATAATATTTTATAACCTTATTAGGAATTAACATGAACAATAATCTCTTTCTCATCCTTTATCTCACTATCACTTTTCATCTCATTCCAACCAATTTATATTTATTCATACTTATTTTAATCTAACTATCATTTTACTCATTTTTATACACAACTCACTTTTTATAATTTAACCATTACCTATATATCATTCCAAAATCAATCATCAACTTTATTTAGCCTACTTATAGCCCTAACCCTTCATTCTTTTATATTGTATATGAGCAATGATAATTTATTAAACTATCCATAATTAATTCAAACCCAATTACATAATATGTATACATCAATAAATCATCCAAATCAAATCAGTATATTCATCAATAATCGACTCAATCTAGATAATCACGTAAATACAAATCTATATACCATTCAATACAAATCAAGATGCATATATATACCATTTATATATAATCATTTAGGTCCACTCAGATCTTAGAAATAGTACACACTTCTTTTAATTTTTTTTTTGTCAATTGGCTCTTCTCTTGAGCCCTTAATGCTTAATTACACACAATACAACCACATATAACATTTTACACAATTACGTATTTCATCTATTAAACTATCCTTCTCATTAATAAATCTTCAATACCCCATTCTCTCTAAGACTATAGCCTACAAGAAGAGAATTCTGATATCCTGATCAATTATCTGGTCATCGCCTTCACGAATAGGCTTCAAAGAATGACCGATGTTGGGTTTTATAAATTCCTATTCTTTCTAGAGCCATCACCCACAAGAATAGGCTTTCGACACCCTATTCTCTCTAAGGCTGTAACCCATAAGAATAGGCTCTTAATGCACTCTTCTCTCTACGATCGTAGTCCACAAGAATAGGTAATAACACCCTATTCTCCATAGGGCTATAGCTCACAAAAATAGGCTCTTAATGCCCTATTCTCTCTAAGGCCTTAAGTCTCAAGAATAGTTATTAAGCTTGGCCAATATTGGATCATTGCCTTGCGAGAACCCTCAAGCATCTCATTATTCTTACATAAAGTTCACAAACTTTTATCTATGTATATATGTGTCATATATTATTAATATCAATCAAATTCAATATTGTAAATTCACAAGCATAAAAGGCTAAATTGTGAACAGTGGCACACAAGGCCTTAATTATACATATTGGCTCACAAGCCATTAAATTAATATATACCAAATATTAGATCGACACATAAGCCTAAAATCAATATCGTCAAATAAAACCTTAGCTCCTAAAATCAATATCATTAAATAAAACCTTAGCTCTTTAACTATACTCATATAAAAGTCATTATTATTATAACTAAATCAACATCACTATTGTCATTTTACAATAATATAGATCAAATATCCTATGCCAAAGCCATAGTTGGCCTCATGACCTCAAGCATCTATCCATCCACTAAAACAATTGCCCATGGGCTCTAAATTTTTACCACAAAACATCCTAAATCATTTATTATCAATAAATTAACTAACACTTATTTAGACATTTTATTGAACACTTGGTATGCGATCTACATGCCTTCTTATACTTTAAATAATTTCTTTAATTTCATAATATGGTTTTCATAGATCATTTATCACATCATACATTGCACTATGCATAGCAATATATCTAGTCACTGATTTCATAATATGCCAACACTTTCAACTACTTAGGCATTTTATCGAAAACTTGGTATGCCAGCTGATACTAAACTATTCTTTTTCAAACTTTTAACTTTACTACACCCAATATTAGAATCATTTATTCCTACAAACTCATGCTAATAACCAATTCATCACATCATTCACAACAAATCTTTCAAATTAAATAGTCAAGATTTAACCAATTACAAATCCCATCTATAGTACCTACTAAAGTTTATGAAAAATTAGATCTTATAATGAGAAACTACTCACCAAAAGCTTATCTAAGCTTTAGGAGGCAAAAATTTTGATTTTAAATGCTAAATTACAAAAAAATATCAAGTTTTAACAATGCTATAGTAAAGTTAAGAGCACTATTTCGACAACTATTTTAAAAATCTATGACCAAAATCTAGTTCTTTTCATTGACACAAGTTTAATGGCACAAATGATGTGTCAATCCGACATGTATACATGATGAGTACATAAAAGTGTATGAGTATTAAGGTTTAAATTCATTATTTTATACTTTTAATATAATTAATTCCCTCAAATTATGTATATTTATAGTCTTTGAAATAAATTTTAAGTTATTGGTAGTCTGTGTTTATTTCTATCTTTGATACAGTAATAGTAAAAAGGCCGTAACTTTTTATTCAGGAGAGCTTTTGAGGTGATTCTTATTTCTATATAAATAAAACGTAATGGGCTAAAACTTTCATGTTTGGACCAACTTCTAGTTTGGACTCCACATTGCAATTTCGGAGCCATCATTCAAGCCCATTCACTGTTCTAGTCTGGCCCGACCTTACTTCAATGTTTTGATCATAACTTTTGATATAAATTTCATATTGACCTGAGGCAAGTGAAAGATTAAAGATAAGACAATTATCTAGAGCTTTCATGTTTATCACTTCGCTTAAATCATTCATCGTTGAGGTCATCCATGACATTTTTGAGGTAGCCGAAATTGTTGACTTCATTTGTCAAAGATTCCATCCAACTTTGTCAATAATTGTAATCATTATCCTTGACAATTTGGCTCTCATTTTGGCCATAAATATAGGACTATTTGTGCTTTGTAATTACATATCAAGACTCTTGTAAATTAATTTCTTTCATAATATTACTCATTTCTTCTTATATCATATCTTTCTAAATTTCAAGCTAAGGCTAGGAAGTTAATACTAAGGATGTATGGTATGTTTTCTAGATCCCACCTTTGGT
>JAWDEX010201845.1:0-11499 GCA_035221805.1 Trichilia hirta
TTCGCGATTTTATACAATTAGCGTAAAAGATCATAACTCTCTCAATATTCATCCAATTTGAGTGTTATTTATGGCATGATGCCCTACATGTTAGAAGATTTCATTCGGTGTCAACTGATCCAAATTTTGGTATTGCTACAGTAACCATACTAAAATTATCAAAATATTCTTCGATCATTTTTACCTATTTTTCGCCTTAATCGATATATCAATCATTTACTTATACTAATACCCTATAAATCTCAAGTTTAGATGGAATTCTATAATTTGAGTCCAATATATACAAATACTGAAGACAATATTCATAAAACAAATTTTATTCAAATAAATTACATAAAATTTTGAGAAACTCTAGCAACAATATTGTTGCACTCACTACACTTTTAAAACATGAGTTTTTTTTTTTTTTTTAATTATGTTGCAGTTCCATTCGAAAAACATAGATTATTGTATTTAATTTATTTACAAGAGCTGTCATTCATTAAATTTGCTAACAAAACATTATCACTCATCCATCGCGAGGTTTTGATAGTATTTTAATTAAATAGGGTGAATATAAAAAAAATTAATATTTATTTTTTTCTCTTTTCAAAAATATTTTTTGTAATAATAAATAAAATTATTTGCAAAACTTCGAAGAAAAGAGGTAAATACAATAATTATTGTTAAAGGCATAAATCCAAATTATTGTACTTTAATCAAATTAATGACATCATAAACTATTCTTCAAACTGTAATTACTGTAAACTTCTTGGGAAGTTTTCGAATATATCCCTTTGAATAATCCATTTCCATTTTGCAAGGAAGCTTCGTCAACTTCTTAATTTGTTAATTTTGTTCCATTAATTAATTAATATGTTAGCTGGCCAAGCCCATTAATTGGTATTCACTCAATTATGTTTTTTTCGCTTTGACTATCATAATTTATTTTTTCATTACATACCTAATTAAGTTCATATTTATTTTTTCTATTTTAAGCTCTATAATTTTTAATTTTCAAAACTCCCACAACTTTCCAATTCTACCTCTGTCCTAGCCTACCACAACAGCACTGTTGCATCCTTAAATCGATCGTTATATAAGTATATTTAAAAAAAAAATTTAATATTTGTTGATTTAACTATTCCGATATTTCAACATAAGAAGTTTGAGATTAAAATTCTAATTTCATTTAACTTTAAAGAGTATTGTTTAAAGCTAATGAAATTTATATTCTTTTAACAAAAAATAATGTTAGAGACATAAATTTTTTGTACAAATTATTATGTATGAATTGATATGGTGTAAAGGTATTGGTTGCTATACAATCTACATCATTTATTATTGATAATTATACTAATTTTGTATTTCATTAATTAATAATAGCATGCCAAATTTTGTATTTTTATTAATCAATAATAAAATGCCACATTAGTTTGTATAAAGAGTTTGAAAAAAAAAATGTATTCCCTAACACCACTCTTTATTGGCAAATGATAAAAGATCATCATACTTATTCATTAATTTAAAAAAATGCAGGTAAGAATTCTTTTGTGGAAGGGTCCAACACCAAGCATCTACATCACAGATCCCAGTTTGATAAGGGAAATTTGTACAACCATGAAATTTTTCAAAAAACACAAAGTGACACTCTAAGCAAGTTGCTTGTGAATGGGATGGCCTTGTACGAGGGTGACCAATGGTTTAAAGTCAGAAAAATTGCCAACCCAGCTTTCCATCTCGAGAAGTTAAAGGTTTAATTCCACCATTAATGCTTATTTAACAAGCGCACAAGGACACATATTTTATAAATTATCTTACTACTACACTTGCAATTTTAACATTTTGAGTTTAAAAGGGCTTCTCTGAAATCTTGTACTGACACATTGAACTTGAAAATCCAGTTTATATTTCTTTGGCATCTTCTTTCCTACAGGATATGGTACCTGAAATTTATACGAGTTGTAACAGCACGGTAGAGAAACGGAAGATGTTAGTCTCCAAGGAAGATTTGACATAAACCTTTGTCCTATCATTATCTCATGACTTATAATCTATAAAAACTCCAACATGACTTCAAATCGTTATTTCATTCTTGAGACTAAAGAATCCTAAACTTTTGCCTCCAATTACTATCACTTACAACAAGTTTACAAAACCTCGAATATGGTTTACTTCCATTTTGACCGTCCATTACGTCATAACAATTTTTCATTTTATAACCTTATTTATATGCCAAGAACATCCGTCAGTTCTCTCAAAACTATACCATAAGGTTTGTCATAAGAAGTACAAATCAAGTCATCATCTCTCTAGTGTATTTTGAAATCAAGGAGGATTGTTGGATATTTTATTAAGTATTCAACAATACACTATAGTATTTATTAATATGATGAATTATATTAATGGGATTTATATTAAAATATTATGAAATGGTACGATCTTTTATGAAATTATAGAATGATAGAGTCTTTTATGGTATTGTTTCAATTTGAAATAATATTGGTTTCTTTTGAACTGTTGATCAAATTTAAAATTGATCTAATGGTTATAAATGAAGGAGTGTCGTAAAGAGACATGTCCCAAATGAAATGGTACAAATATACTTAAAAATATAGGTCATGTTTTGATCATAAAGACGAATAGGACTATCTCATTTTTTTTTTTTTTCTAATATTGTTTAAAGAATATAATATTTTATGAGAGGCTGTTCTCGGATTCTCTCGGGGAATCCACTCTTATAGAATCAACAATCATCGTATCTTGGAGGAGAGACCGTCATATAACCTGTTTTGCACCGAAACACTATTTTGAAAGGACAATACATTTGCACGCCTTAGTTTATACCACATTTCTATGTAATCCTTTGATAACCAATGGTACGAAATATCTCAACATTATGTATCGAGTTGCAAGGCTTTATTTTCAACAACAGCACGAAACAAAAATTGAAAATTTAAGCACCTCAGTTGTTTCCCAACAATTCACCATCACAGGAATTTTCATCTTCTTTCATTTAGCCAACATATAGGCTCCATAATTGGTCCCACGATGACATAACATTTCACATTCTCCGAGTCAAAGTCATTTGTGATTATCTTTTATACTTTTCTATACCATCTTGCTTCCATTTCTATCAGAGGATGGATACTATATAAACTTATTAATATTAATCGACTTCAGCATAGTAAACCTTTTATATTAATTTAACTTACAAAATTTTTATTTTTTTTAATCTTAATAAGATAAAAATTGATTTGTATTTGTTATTAAAATACAAAAGTTAAATTATGGTATTTATTAGCATAAAAGAATATTTATAATATTCTTAATATAAAATTTTAATTTCAGAAGATGACTATAAAGTTGATTGATGTACTACATCACCAATAAAATTTTGTCTTTCTGAATTATGACAAAATTTGGTTGAAAAATATTGATACTGTTGCTTGTCATTACGACAACGACATAACTTATATTTTCAACCACATAAAATTCATTAAAATAACAATTTATAATAAAATAGAGAAAGAATCTTGTGTAAATTGTAGGACTATTTACATTAAATAAGAATTTCTTTATTGATTCAGAAATTGTGATTGGTAAAATTTAAGGATTATTTTATATATAAATACTATATATGTACATATGAATTTATTATATTTTTGATAAAAAAAAATTCTTTATACGAAAAAATTTTATTTATAAAAATAAAACTTATAAAATTAAATTAAATTTTTTTTTAATCCAGTTGAAGATAAATTTCTGATTACATTCTAATAAAAGGAGTGTATTAATTAGTTAAGCCATGTTATGTATGTATGACATAGATTTAAAATTAGCAATTATAATAAAAACAGTGAGAAAAAAGAATAAATTTAAAATATGTAATATAAATTTATTTGATACATTCCTTATTCTCTAGAATGACTCTATTTATTTATTTACTATTATTTAATATGAAATTAGATTTACTGTTTTTTTTTTTTTTTCTTTTTTTGTCTTGCTAATGAAAATTTTTATAATTCAATTGTCATGAAAACTGGCTAACTCATAGTTTGTAGTTAAAAAGAAAAGAAAAATTTCTAGATATTTTTCTTTTCTTTTTAACTACAAACTATGAGTTAGCTAGATATTTTTTAAGATTATGGTTTCATTTGAAAATATAGTGTGTTATATTTTGAAAATATAACAAGTATGATATTTGGTAAACATTAATTTTAATAAAAATTATTTATTATTTTATTTATAGATAATATAAAATTATTTCACCATAAAACAATTTGTAATTTCAAAGCCACAATAATTTAATACTAAAAAAAAGAGTAATTTTCTAAAAAAGTTAAGTAAAATATAATTTTTTTTTAAATGTGTGGATATTATACACAAAATTTTATGAAAGATAAGTAATAATTAATACTATTTAGCTGATAAATTTCAAAATTTCAGAGATGATAATTAATAAGTTTTTGAAAATATACAATTAATTTTTTTTTTTTAATTTTGAGAAGAAGTAATAACACTTCAAATTTTAGTAAAGATAAGTCCAAGTTTTTTATTTTGAAATTCAAATAGCATTGTTGACTAAGCAACCCCTCCTTTTCCTTGAAATTTTCCTATTAAAATGTCAAGTGTGGATCCTATTGGTGGGACTCACAAAATGACTTTTCCCACCTTAATAAACATAATCCAGCAAATGTTATTAATTTAGATCAAATTATATCCCATTTCACCCTCAAGTTTGTGTTTAATTGGTAGATCAAACATAAAGGTTGTTAAATAACTGAAACACAACTTTTGGCAAAAAAAATTAAATGTATTTAATTCTACTTTATAAATTTGGATTCAAAATTTTTAAATAGAAAAAAAAAATCTTGTGATTTGACTACATTTAATAAATACATTACCACAATTAATAAATACATTTTATATTGTCCCATTACGACACAATATTGACTTTGAGGCCAACGATGATAACATTTTTTTAATTTATATCAAATTTATATAATGACATTTAATTCTAAATTTTTAAGTAGAAAAAACAATCTTGTGATTTGACTACTTATTGTAAATATATTATTGGATCTCAGGAATCATGACAGAAAGTTAATACTTCTTTTGAGTGGCTCTAAGAATAATGATGGGGTTAATATATATATAAAGTAAATACATTATTTTATTTTGATTATTCTTCTTCTTCAAATGAGCCTAGCCTTGTCTTACTAGGGACATATAACCAGTCATCGATACAAAATCACTCAAACCAAAGTCTCTTGCATTTCTTTTATGTTGAAACAATTTTATGAAGTCTCAATTTCTCTTCTCTTCTCTTCAATTCAGTGAAAATGGAGATTACCGGTAGAAACCTCGTGGCCTTCTCCTTTGCATTTGCTACCATTATTCTATCAATATGTGCTTGGAAATTACCGATTTGGGTCCGGTTAAAGCCAAAGAAGCTAGAGAAGTACCGAGACAAAAGGGTTTCTCCGAAAATTCCAACAAACTCTTTCACGGAGACACAAAAGAAATTTTCAGGATCAGAAACGAAGCAATGAGCAGATCCATCAGCATTTCCGACGATATTGTAAAGCGAATTATGCCCTTCGAGCATCATATCATCAGCAAAGTATGGTATGTGCCCTTAATCATTTGCCAATGACACATTGTATTTGCTTTAAAATACTTTGTATATATCCTCTGATTGACGAAGTTTTAGGATTACATATCATCTTATTCATTAAATTATACGTAAGTTTCTTTGAGGAATTATCAAATGGATCCCTCTAGTATATTATAGATAGATTTATAAATTTATCACTTATTTATCTGAAATTATTCTCCCTTATGTAATTTGTCAACAAAAAAAATTGAAATATTTAAACGTTTTTATCAATATATACCCAATTTAATGAGCAAAAAAAGAGAAAGAAAATTCTTGTAAAAAGGTGATGCGGATCAATTAGTGACAGACTATATAGAGTAACTGGATCGACGTAAACTTATACGAAAATAGGTTTAATTTTTATATTCAACGTTTGTTTAGGACTTATAATTATTTTAAAAATATTTTAATTTTTTTATTTGTTTTTAATTAGAATTTTATGTTTAGACACTATATATATTATTAGGACAAACATTTTCGAAATTTTTTTTCGTTTTAAATAAAAATCAATTGTTTGAGAAAATTTTCAGATTTCTAGAGTAGAATTATTCTAATCCTTATCGTTAGATCAAACGATATTAATCAAACTCTTGAATAGAGTATAAATGTTCTAAATCAATTTTACTTCTTTTTTTTTTTTTTGTTCTTTATCAGTTGGTATCAGAGCCTAGTTTTTATGACAGATAACCAGCATACACGATTGGAAGCTTTAGAGATGAGAATGGAGAGATTGAAAGAATGCATTGACCAGTGATTCGAGCAAACGATGGCATAGATGGAGTGTTTGAATACGCAACAGGACAGTTATTAACCAGCAACGAATACACTAGATCTACCATTTTCTATACCTGTGACAAATTCAAAGCATTGGCGAGCGACGCTGCTCTTCTGAAAAGAGAAAGTTGATCATCTAGAGCATCGCAATCATCGTAGAGGCAAAAATTATTTAGGCCATAAAGATTATGATGAATATCGAATCAAGGTTGAGCTTTTAAATTTTTTTGATTTGTTAGATGTGAAAGGTGTTCTTGACTAGTTAACAAATGTTGAGCGCTTTTTTGAGATTATGAATGTAGAAGAAGAGGACAAAGTTCTTATTATTGCGTATAAACTAAAAGGAGGCGCTGGATTATGGTGGCAGTTAGTTTAAAAGGAATGTTACAAAAGAAAGTATGGACCGATAAAGAGATTAGTCTATAATAAAGCAGTTAATAGAATAACATTTTCTTCTTAGTGACTATACACAGGTGTTATATAACAAATACTCATACTATATGCATGAAAATTGAATTGTTGTAGAGTATATAGAAGAATTTTTGCGATTACAGTTTAGATATAATAATTTTGAGAACAAAGCACAATAAATGGCCCACTACCAAAGAGGTCTGTCATATGATATTCGATATTTTATGAGTGTGAATGCTATATTCACGTTGGTAGATGCACGTGAGATGGCCCAACGAGCCGAGGAATGACTTTTTTAGAAATAAAAATAGTCAAATCGTAGATATTGTTGTCAACCTTTACTAATAACAATGGAGACCTGAGGTTTCCATTTATACAAAAGTCTTACAACCTTTAAATTAATAAATCAATTAGCGATTTTTGAGAATAATATAGCAGATTCAAAAAAGAGCATCAGAGAAAAGCAACTGATAACTAATAAGGCAGGTCTATATGCAAAACTAATTAATAATACTTATTTTAGATGTTGTAAGCCTGGGCATAAATCTAATAAATGTCCAAAATAAAGACTAGTGCATATTGTAGATGATCCACAGTAAGACATATATGACTATGTTGGTGAGAAATTTGGTGAGAAGGTTGATGACTATGCTAGAGATGAAGATGCAAAACTGACTTATGTTGTTAAGAAGATTTTATATTCATCAAAATAGAAAAACCACACATAGCAGAGGAAGATCTTTCAAGTAAAATGTCGAATTGACAAATATTTGTGCAACCTTATCATTGACAGTTGTAGCTGTGAGAATTTAATTTTGCAAAAGTTAGTGGAGTATTTATAACTACTTACTAAACCACACTTAACACCCTATCAAGTTGGGTGAATTAAGAAACGTCTATTAATTGAGGTTAATATAATCTGTAAAGTGTCTATCTCTTTATATAATACTATATAGATTTTATAACCTGTGATATTATGAATATGGATACTAGTGATATTCTCCCGGGACTCTCTTGATAGTTTGATGTGAATATTTTACACAAAGAGAGGCAAAACTTCTACCGATTCATATAGAAGGATAAGAGGACCGTTATCGTTTTTATTGGCTCTACTCTTAAAACTCCTAAAGTGGAGAAAAAACTATTATTGCTATTTTTACATATGTGCAAGAACTTAGTGGTGCTATAAAGAAATTTAGAGGAGCCTTTGTATTGATAAGCAAAGAGAAGACTGAGGAATCTAAAGAGTAGTAGTTACTACCACTTATTTAGAAACTTCTAGACGGGTTTTATAATGTGGTAGAGGAGCTGTCCTGACTACCACCTTTAAAACACATACAATAATAGATTGAACTGATTTTCAGAATAAAACTACCTAATCTGTCTCATCACAAAATAAACTCGAAGGAGAGTCAAATTTTATAGGAATAAGTTAAAAAGTTATTAAAAAGGGGTCATATCAAGGAGAGTATCAGCACTTATAGAGTTCCTACCTTGCTAATTTCACAAAAAGATAGGTTTCAGAGGATGTGTGTTAATAGTAGAGCTATCAATAAGATTACTGTATAGTATTACTTTTTTATACCGTAGTTAAAGGACATGCTTAATCAGTTGGTAGGATCCAAGATATTCTCAAAGATTGATCTTAAAAATGAACATTATCAGATTTGTATCAAGTTAAGAGATGAGTGGAAGACTACTTTCAAAATAAAGAAATGCTTATACAAATGGTTAGTTATGCCTTTCAATTTAAGCAACACGCCAAGTGCATTCATATGACTGATGAATCAGATGTTACATCCTTACTTATGCAAATTTATAGTTATCTATGTTGATGATATTCTAATTTTTAGCCCCAGTATAGAGGAGCACCTTTAGCACATTTGGTCAGTGTTAGAAGCCTTACGAAAAAATAAGTTGTTCATTAATATAAAAAAGTGCAGTTTCTTGATCGAGAGGGTTCTATTTCTTGGATATATTATCAGTTTTGAGGAGATTCACGTGGATAGAAAAAAAGATAAAAGTCATTTGTAATTGGCCAACTCCCACATATATTACTGAGGTTCGAAGCTTTTATTATCTCAATAATTTTTATTGGCAATTTATTTGCAACTTCAGAAATATTGTGGTGCCAATCATGACCTATTTAAAGAAAAAAAAAAGACCACTAAATTTGAATAGACTGAATCTCGTGCTACGAGTTTTAAGGAGATTAAAACTAGATTTACTTCAACACTTATTCTTATTTTATCCGATTTTAAAAAGCTGTTCAAGATTGATTGTGACGCTTGTAGTACTAGAATTAGAGGTGTTCTATCGCAATCTGATAAACTTATAGCATTCTTTAGTGAGAAGTTGAATGAAGCTAGACAAAAGTAGTTCTCCTACAAACAGAAGTTATGTACTATTTTTCATACTTTCAACATATGGGAGCATTATCTTCTAGGTCATGAATTTATTATCTTTACAGATCATTAAGTGCTAACTCATTTTAAAACCCAGAAGCATGTGAACAAGATGCATGCACGATGGGCATCATACTTTAGAGCCTTTCACTATGTGATAAAGCACAAATCTGGGACTAGCAATAAAGTGGCAGATACTTTAAGTAGGAGGGCAACCTTGTTGGTAACTATTTATAATAAAGTGATTAGGTTCAAATTTTTTAAGAATCTATATCTTTCTGAAGAAGACTGCAGTGAGATCTGGGTCAAGATACACGATAACCAATAAATTGAATAGTTTTTAGTACATGATAACTACCTCTTCAAAGAGACTAGATTATGTATATCTCGATCTTCTCTAAGAAAAAAACTAATTAGGGAGATTTATGATAGAGGATTAAAAAGACACTTAAGAAGAGTTAAATTATTACTAGCTTAGAGGCAAGATTTTATTGGCCTTAATTGAAGAAGAAAGTTGGATGTATGGTGCAGAAGTGTCATGTCTGTCAGATTTAGAAAGGACAAGTGAAGAATTTGGGGCTTTACATATCTTTCCCTATTTCACAACAGTCTTAGAAGGACTAATCAATGGATTTTATGCTACAATTAGCACGAACACAGCATGGTACTGATTCTATATTCGTTATGATTGACAGATTTTTAAAGATGGTGCATTTTATTCCTTGCAAACATACCAGTGATGCATCGTATATTGCAAAGCTGTTCTTTTAAGAGATATTTTGACTATATAGTATCTCAAAGTCCATCATTTCAAATAAAGATACCAACTTTTTAGCATATTTCTAAACTACCTTATGGAAAAAGTTCAATATCGAGCTACAATATAGTAGCACTACTTATCTCCAGACTGATGACCAAACTGAGGTGGTGAACTGGAAACTAAAAAATCTTTTACGGTTTAATTGTGAAAAAAAAAGACAATATGGAATTTAACTCTTGCGTAAGTTGAGTTTGCCTACAACAACGCGGTTCATAACTCCACTAAGATGGCTCCATTTGTCATTATTTACAGAAAGATAGTTGCTTATACTATTAACTTAATTTCTTTACCTACGAATACGAATAAGAGTATTACAGTTAGTAACATGGCAAAGCAGCAGGTGGATGTGTTTAAGTAGGTTCAAGAATACATTGTAGCATCCAATGCTAAATACAAAGCAGATGCTGATGAACACAAACGTCATAAATTTTTTGAGGTAGGAGATATGATAATGATGTATCTTTGAAAGGAGCAAGAAGGTGGATAAAAAAAGCTTAACTAGAAGAAGTATGGCTCGTTTGCCATCCTACATAAGATTAATAATAATACATTTGTTGTTGATCTTTTGAATGATATAAAGTTCTCAAAGACTTTCAATTTGGCGGACATATATCCATATTATTCTTTCGATGATAACTCACGAACGAGTTCTTCTCAAGTGGAGGGGATTGATGCAGATTGGCTAGTAGTAGAGTATATGGAGCAACTGGATTGATATAAACCTGTACAAAAATAAGCTTAATTTTTATATTCAACATTTGTTTAGGACTCATAATTATTTTAATGATATTTTAGTTTTTTTATTTGTTTTTAATTAAAATTTTATGTTTAGATACTATATATATTATTAGGATAAATATTTTCGCAGTTTTTTTTTGTTTTGAATAAAAATTAATTATTTGAGCAGTTTTTTAGATTTCTAGAATATAATTGTTCTAACTTTTATCGTCAGATCAAATAATATTGATCAAACTCTTAAATAGAATATAAACGTTCTAAACTAATTTTATTTTTATTTTTTTTTTGTTCTCTTTCAAAAGGGAATTTTTCATTATAAGAAATTCTTGTAAAAGAAACCATTCTTAAATTTTTTGAATTTGCCTTCCTAACTTTACAAAACATCATGATAAAAAAGTGTATTATTGATCAAATAAATGATGCTCTTGTATATTTATTTACTATTTATACAAAAAAATTAATTATCTTTCTATAAAAGAAGGAAAGAACTAATTTGAATCAACTTCTTCTTTCGTTAATTTTAATTTATTCCATTAGTTAAAGGACCTCCAACTTTAAACTATTTTTTTCTTTATTTTTTTTTACTTCTTCTATTTGTCTTGCAACTTTATAATTTTACTTATCACTAATTGAAAATTAGATTAAAACAACTTTATAATTTTACTTATCACTAATTGAAAATGAGATAATATTCGTAAGAGTAGTCTTAA
>JAWDEX010201856.1:0-11499 GCA_035221805.1 Trichilia hirta
GGAAATAAGTGATCGCTCATAGTTAACAATCATCATTTCACATGGCATGCAAATTTAAAAGATATAGGCCAATATCATTATAGGAATGAATGAATGAGTTAAACCAAATGATTCTATTTCCTTATTCCAAACAGTTTGGCTATACATGAAACATAATGAGAGTATAATAAAATTGTTGGTTACAATTATTTAGTCAAGCCTATGCTTAAGTGGTTACCTCTTTACCAAAGATGCAAGTCATGTTACAAGAATCTGTCTAGATTCAGAAAATGACACAGTTATTTTCACTACATCAAATTCACTGCATCAAAAAGTTCCCTTCATGATAAAATTACATTTTTTTATATATATGAAATTGAGCAAATCCAGACATTAATAAGCTGTTTCCTTTCTTATTTTCCCCTATTGTTTGAGTAAACAATACAAGTGTATAGGAACAGGGGGGTTAGAAGGAAGAAGGGGATACAGAACCAAAAAAAAGGGAGGTTGTATATGGACCAACTAAATTATTCTGTATACTCCTTGTTTTAACAAATTTTAATTACCAAGTATTAATGAGTAAAATTACCCTCAAGGACAGAATAATTTAAACAAAGCTTTCTCTGACTAATGACGATGAACCTTAATAATTTTTTATTATAATTTTCAAATTTTTAATTTCCAGAACCACCCACATTATTGATTCAATTTGTAGAAGTAGAACACATTGGTTTTATTTTGTTGAATCTCCATTTACTGGTGACATTAATTTAATATGGAAGACTGACTGGTGTGGGGAGTAAGAAACCTAGGCTTTGAGGGATTGGGTACTTCAAATAATAACAGCTACGTTCAAGGCTTTTGAAGGTGATTTTAAATGGATTCAAGCCCCAACTTTGTTGTATGCTTTGTTGCGACCATTTTGTGGGCAAGCACAAATCACAGAATATTGGGAAAGATATTTGTAGCCAGAGAAACACCAAATTTCTTCAGAACATAGTTAAAATAGTATTTGACAATCCCAAGCAGTCATCAGAAAATTGATTTATCAACCTTGAGAGAAGAATACTGATTGATAAATCAATTTTAAATGGTAAATATTAGGTTGTTTGGGTACGTGTGAAGCCAAAATAAAAGAAAAAGCAAAAAGGTGAAAAGGACTTAAAAATCTAATTAAGTAGGTAGTTAAAGATTGTTTTGGGAATATAAAATATAGAGAAAATGAGTGTTGAGAGCAATTTTAAAGAGCGTCAAGAGGATAAGCTGTCCTCATAATATAAATGTGACTTTTTTTTGGTCAAAAAGCGGCTTTAGATAAAATAAAGAAATACTGAATTTCTCCACCAAAATGACGATTAAATTCAAGAATAAACAACCGAAATACATATTAACTTACAGCGAGATGTAAAGTCTTTTATGAAAGAAAACAACAAAATACATTCCACAAGTATCCATACCGTGGCATATCTATCATTCAGTGTTGTATTAAACCTTATTTGCAAGCTTTCTCATAGCAACTGAACTAAAACTTCTAGGAAATTTACCAAAAATACAGGATGCTGCTTTGCTTCGGGCACTTACTTGTATCATGGGCAGGCTGTGTGTGACCATCAAACAATCATTTTCAAATACCATAAATAAGAATGCTTGGTTCTCAAGTACAGATGTGTTTTCTCTTCTTTACCCAGATACATCATAGCACAAACCCAACAGTATACATGCCTAACCAGTAACCCAGAAAAATTCACACCTACATCAACAACTCACATTCAAGTATTTTGATGCTTTAACATTAACTTTCTAGCAGCTCCCACCAAGAAAAAATAAACTTCTGATGTTTAAACGTTCATGTCATGCATAGGACAGAAGAAAAAATAGGTACCCGTTCCGCAAGCATTTGAGCTTTGTTAGGAGTGCCGACACCAACTGCTATTAGTTTCACACCTGCTGTGTCAAATCTTGCTTTTGATTCTTTTAAAGCTGATGCAAGTTCCCAACTTTCAACGACAATCACAAAGAGCAATTAAATATATGATATATCTAAACCAGTTTGTCAAAAAATTAATCTCACAATTACCAGCAGGGGCATCCAAAATGCCTCAAAAGTGCAACAACAGCTACTCCCTGAAAAAAAAAATTAGAAACCCCCATTTTAGTAACAATTAGAAGCTTATAAATATACTAACGCCTTTAAATTGAAAACGATAATACTCAAATTTATAGAGAAAATTGGAGAACTAAATTATGTTTAATTAGATTAAAGAAAAAAAAAAAAAGAATAAAGATTTAAACCTCTGTCTGGTCCCATAGGTCTTTGAACAAAACTGGCACACCAGCAGCGGTGAGTATGCTGACGTCACCGAGTAATTCACCAACATTTTCTGCTAATTCTTCAGCGGACGCTCTTACAAGTAGACGCAATCTACTGAGATCACTATTTCTTGATTTTTTGTAGGAAATGATGGAGATAGTAGGAAGACGAGATGGAGGAAACGAAATTGATATAAACTTGGAGGTTAATTTTGGAAATTTTGAATGAGCGAAGCAGAAAGGTCGCAGAGATTGCAAGGCGTTTGTAGACAACGCGGCCATGGGAGCTGACTTTTGTCGCAAGAGTCAAGACCGGGGAAAGACGAAGCGACCAATTTTGTGTGGCGGGAGGAAATTTCGGTTACCGATTTGTGGAATCGTAAACGACGACGATTAGAATCGTCATCAGTCATGACCAAATTGTAATTATTGGGCCCAACAACTTTGAATCTCATTCCGAAATTGGCATACACTTACATTAAATGGTGAGAAGAAACATTCGTGTACATATCTTTATTATATCTTGGGTCCGTAGAGAAAGCCCATTTTAAGTAAGTGTAGACTTTTAGCCCAGCTCATATTTCAATAGCACAAGGCATGATTATGATAACTGATTTTAACTTAACTTTCAAAGTAAAATTATAAAATATATTTAATAAAATAAATTTTTAATAAAATTTGCTTATATTTTAATTTTAGTTTTATAATAATAACTATATCGCAAAAGTAAAAAATTAGTTGTTTGACCACAAATCCTTAATGCCAAACATACACTCGGTCTTTTTTGCGTAGCCACTTACATTTGACCCTAACAGTGTGTGGAAAGTGGGATGAGCTTGAGTATTTAAAACTAAACAAAAATAATAAAAGACAAAAATAATCCTCTCCAACAAAATAAATGTCATTTATATTTTTAATACAATAATATTAGATATATAAACTACTTGTATAAATAGCTATATTATTATTACGTAACTTTTTTCATAATTTCTTATATAAAAATATAAGATATATGGTAATAATATAAGTCTGTCACATCAGTTTATACAATTAAATTTATATAAAATTTTGTATACTTAATACCACTCTATTTAATAAATATACGTCAAAGTATGATGTCAAAATTGTTTAAAAACTTTAAAGTATAAAATTTTTATTTTTATTTAAAAATATTTTATCCTTTTTAAAAAAATATATATTCCATGTATTTGTTTACCATAAAAATTGGCATTTTTAACTGAATCTATTTATTTTTATATTATATATACCTTAAAGTATAAATCACATATTAACTTAAAGAAATAAAATACAAATAAATGGGTGATAGGATTATTAATTGTGTTACTTTTTATCAATCTAAATTTATTAATTCTATGTTGTATTTATGTTATATCTTAAAAAATTCTACCTAATTAACAGTCATCTTCCTTCCCTTCATCATGTGGCAAACTCTTTTTAAATGCTTCAAACTAAGTTGAGTTCATTAAAGTTTAAAAATTTAATTTGGGCTTGTTTAATTTTAAGATACTTTAATTGCATACCTATTTTTATTCTAGAACAACTTTTAAATAAAAAATAAAAACTATATATTAATCAAAATATGAGTATATAAACTATTAAATGTTGATGTTAAGCACTTTTTATAATTTTATATTTAAATGTAAGTAAAAACGAAACTATTCAATATGCTCTAGTTTGAGATGAGAAATCCCTTAATTGCTCGTGTCAAAAATAAAATTGACTCTTATCTTAAGGCATGTACCATTGGTTCCACCAAAATAAAAATGAACATTATAAGAATAAGCTAAAAGCATTGGTTGACATACAATTAAAAGGGATTGAAAGATCTAAAGGAAACTGACCCAGGGATCCCCTCCAAAAGCTTGAAGTGACGGAATGACATGGCGGAATATGCTTGCCGGTGCCGATGTTGATGGAGACGCACCGCACAATTGGACTCATTTTACAAAACCTAGATGCTCAAGGTCATTGTCATGTCAAAGGAATAATCTTTATGTTTACCGCTTTCCTTTACTTACAAGTCACAACTATAGACTAGTGTTGCGTTAGTATTAGCCATTGGGAATGGGATTATGATTGAAATCTGGAAAATATTATGATCATGGACATAACGCAAATCCTTTAGTTTTTTTTTTTTTTTTTTTTTTAGTGTATCAAGTGATGTGTTTGTGATGCCGCATTTGCTTGCTATGATTATGAATAGGTTCCAACTCACAGCATCATCAAATGCATATGACCATCAATCTCATTGTTGGAAGTTTTAAATAGGAAAACAGTCTTGAATACAATTGTTACACATTTTCGAAATAAGAATAGTCTCACTGTTCAAAAGGACCGTTTACGATTAAAAACTTGTGTTGTCAAATGTTGGCCGACAAGATAACAATTCCATTCGATCTTCATTGTTCTTGAATCTTCTCTTATTACTGTACACTTCTTAATTTTATCAAATTACTGATTCTTAATAAAATAACCAAATTACACCTACAATATCAAAGCTCATTTTATCAAATTACACCTATAATTTTGAAGTTCATATTGTAGGAACATGTCACTTGGATTCACAGGCCAATTCCTTTAAAAGAAAAAAATAAAATAAAATAAAAAAAAAGAACGGGCCAATAATTAGGTAACCAAATAGTTGTACCTTTATTTTTACTAACTAGAAATGAGAGAATAAAATTCGTTCAATTCGAAACATAAAATGTATAAATCATAATATTAATGTCAGTATAATATTACGGTGAAAATAACTTTATTTATTAAAAATTTATTAATTTAAAAAATATTTTATTTTATTTAAAAAAAATTTCATAAATTTTGAGTAAAATAATTTAACATTGTAAATTCAATTATCATATTATTTAAGACATAATATTAGAATTAGAATCTTAAATATTACTATTATTATAAATTTTTAGTAAACCCTTAAATATAATGTTAGAATCAAATGAAAAATAAAAGACAAAAATTTATAAATTATTTAAAACAAATAAATTATACACTGTTTGAGGAAATTACAATATCTAATAAACCTCTAATTATTTGCCACCAAAAATTTGAGTCAAATTTTGGTAACGAATATAATCTAACTGACGTCAAATCAATCTTATTTTTTCGTGAAAAACTTATTTGTTCTTAGTAGAGAGTCCCGAGAAATAATTCATAAGATATTTAACAAAATTTAGAATTTAAACCATTTTTATTTTTTATTTTTACACTTCTCCAACTATTTCAAACATGATAATAATAATTTAGCTCATGATAGGAGAGAATCCCAAAAATAAATAATTTTAAAATTTTAAAATAAAATAAAATAAATAAATTAGGAATCGATGTTGGAATTGTCAGAGGTAATTATATCATCCATCACTTTCTCATGATCACAATCTCCTTTCGTGTTTTTGACCAAAATAAAAATAAAATAAAACACAGAGCTTGACGACAAAAACATCACTTTTATGTCACTTCTTAATTATAATATAGGAGTAAAAAAGTAAAAATATCTTTTAGATTATACAATCACGTGGGCAAGGTGATGCGCACCCCACCCTCTTCCTCAGTCCCCAACGGCATTCGTATGAGAGGTCTACAGTACAAAATTCATAATATCTTTTATGAAATTAATTTAATATCCTTCTCAATCATATTTATTATGCTGTCAAATCTTCCTCTGATTTCCAATTTCTACGCGATCCGGCACCAAACCTAATCCAATATACAGCAGGAAGATTTTTTGAAATGGTATTTATTTATTGTTAAAATATTTATAATAAGTATTTTTATATTTTTTTCAATATTATTTTATTATTTATTAAAATAATTATAATAAATATTTTTATAATTAAAAAATTACAAAAGTATTTCATATTAAAAATAAAATAATATTTTTTATTATATAAATTCTTAATTTTTATCATCTAAAATTTTAAATTAAAATAATTAAATTTAAAAAAATATATTTTTAATTTAATTTATAATTTTAATACTTTAATTTATAATATTTTATAATAAAAATATATAAATTATTTTTTAAAAAATAAATTTAAAATATTATTATTTTATATTCACAAAAATTTATAAATTATTTTTATTTTATAATTTAAACTTATAAATATTTTATTTTATTTTATTTTTATAATTAAATAAAAATAATTTAAAATTTTTATTTAAATTATTAAACTGCTATAATATTTTATACAATAAAAAATTTAATTTATAATTTTATATTTATAAATACTTTTAAAAATTTTTATTAAATATAAATATAAAATTATAAATTAAATTTATTTTATAATACTTTATACTTAAAAAATATTTACAATTTAACTTTTAAAAATTAAATTTAAAATATTTTTATTTTATATATATAAAAGTTATGGTTCTATTTTTATTTTATAATTTAAATTTATAAAAATTTTATTTTACTTTTATTTATAAAATAAAAATAATTTAAATATTTTATTTAAATTATTAAATGATTATAATATTTTATATTATAAAAGATTTCAATTTATAATTTATATTTATAAATATTTTTAAAATTTATATTAAATATAAATATAAAATTATAATTTTTTTTATTTTATAATAATTTACACTAAAAAATTTATAATTTAATTTTTAAAAATTAAATTGAAAATATTTTTATTTTATATTCTCAAAATTTTATGAAATTTTTTTATAAAAATAAAATTTTAAATTATAAAATATATTTTTGTATTTACTTTTGCTTTTAATGAGAGAAATTTTATCATTTTATTAAATAATAAAGGATATTGCATAAATATTCTAACGACAAAATAGGTGATATTTTAAAATATTATAAGAGTATTTATCATAAATTTTCTGATAACAAAATAAATGTTATTTCAAAAAATCATAAGAAATATTTGTCTTTCTCTCTCTTTATATATATATATATATATATAATTAAAATTTTATCTTTTCTTAAATAAATTATAGATATATAATCAAATTTTAAGATATTAAACTCAAATTTTGATAATAAAAAATATTTAGAAAATATATGTAATCCTATTACCGCAAATGTGCTAAAATCTCTTAAATATGGTCATTAGACTTGAATCTTATATAAATACTCCTATGATTTCAAAAAATGACAAATAATTTTTTGTTCTATTTTTTATAAAAAAAATTCTCCAAAATTTAAAAATTATAATAAATTTCTCTCTAAACTATTATGATTATCTTATTTTAAAATAAAATTATTATTATAACTCGAATAATAATTCATGCAATTACTATTATACCATTTGTGAAGTGAATGTACATAATAATAAAGTGTTTTAATAAAATTATAAAATTAACTTAAGTCCTTTAATACTTTTAGGATGGGATGGACACCAAGAAAGTAATTGTCATAATTTTTAAATTTTCAAAGAAATTGGTCACAAAATATAAAGTAGAAAGTAATTGTTATTTAATAAAAATATAGAGGGTATTTGTCATTCCCCTTATTTTAAAATTGAATAATTTAATATAATATTGGTCTCTTAGAAAAATATGATATTAAGTAAACTTTATCTAATATTTTTATCTTCAAGTTTCTTAAATCAATTAACACCCACAATTTATATTATCAATTTGCAATTTTTTAAATTATATATAATTCACTAAAATTAATGAATTAAATTAAAATCAGATTAATAATTTTCATGATAGGGAGTAGTTATAATTTTTCATTTCAAATGCGATTTCATCTTATTAAAATTAAACTACCAACTAACATAAATATAAACATATTAGAGTTTAGTATGTCCATATGGATTAGTTTTTTATTTAATCGGATACAATTTGATTGAATAGATTTTATTATATGATACATTACATGTAACAATGCAATCATATTAATTAATAATATAAAATCTGAAAAATTTTATATAAAATTCAAAAGATTTTAGTACAAATTTTGAAAATAAGGGATGCATAATAAAATCATTAATATATTTGCCATTAGTATTAGCCTGATCAATCGTGGGTCACCCTAGCCTTTCTCAAAATATCGTGAATAAAATAAAGCACGTGTTCATAATGTTATGTTGATCGTTAGATATCTCTAATCACGTGCACCATTCCATCCGAAAGTATTCAAGTGCTGGTACTGGATTATAACACCGACAAGGTATCGTTTTCTTTCTTTAGAAATAATTAAATCCAATTATTTTTTAAACTCTATTTTTACTTTTTTATTATTGATTCTAATGTTGAAAATAATATTCGTAAAATTGATATTAATATTATGGGTACAATACGTGGACATTACACTTTTTATTCATTTTTTTTAATTTTACTAACAAATGTGATTAAATTTAATAAAAATATATATTTTTTAAAATTATGCTTACACAAACTCTAAACTTAATATCGTATATAAATTAAAATTAAACATTTTTTTTTTAAATTGATTCAAAGAAAATTTGTCCTTTAGTCTCCTATGCTAAATTGAGGAATTTATTTTTTTTAAAACATTTAATATTTATGAACAATATATTATAATTGAGTTATGTGTTAAATATAATTTCAATTATCTAATATTATATTAATTAAATTGTTATAAATGTTGTAAAATTTTATGGTATAAGAAAATAAGAGAAGTTTTCGTTATGCAGTATTTTAAGAGCATTAGTTAAAGTTATTATTTAATACGTTATAATTTTTAATACATAAAAAATATTTGTTAATTATTGTATTAAATATAAAAAATAAATATAAAATTTTTTACCAATACTTTAAAAATACTGTTAAAAAAATATCCTTAACCGACGATGGATGCAATTAATTTAAAGCTATAAATGAGAGAAAGTGATAGAACGAATGGAAAGTCCATTGTTGTTATCAAGGCCCCTATATTGGAAGAAAACAACCCTTGTTGAAATGACAAGAAACAAAAATTCAAAGACCCATAAATGTACGATAATTAATAGAGTATAGAGTAGGATAGGATAGCGTTATAGAGAAGCATTGTATAGGCACATGGAAAGGACAGACTTTGAATACAAATAAACCCTTAGACCATATATTTTTTTTTTTTTATACAGTCCATCTTAATTACTTTAATAAAGCAACATATAATTTTGGCTTAAGGTAATAGAGTCTACGGCCATTGGTTTTCCATGTCCTATATAGATTGGATTGGGCACCCAACTCAAATGGAAAACAAAACTACCCGTTTACCTTTTGCATTTAAAATGGTATTAATTGATTGCATAGTCTATCAATTTCTATTACTTCATGTCCTACAAATTTCTTTTAACCTTCATTCAAAGACAAAGAAATTTAGGTGAGGAAAAGGAAAGTCCGAGAGGAGAAATGAACTATTGCTTCAACCATCTTAGGAGAGGGTTTTACTCTGTGGGACACAGAAGTTGGATTGGGAGAGTAGTAACTCATAACTTTTATTATATGTTTTGATGTAAATACTATAAAATTATGTCATTTGATTTAAATCCCAATCTATTTTTTTATTATATGAAATTAAATTTCATTATATAGACATATATAAAACTTTTATGTATGTAAAATATCTATACACACACACATTGAAATTAATCACATTATATTGAGTTAGGTATTTAGATTAACATTATTGATTACACACAAAAATTGTTGTCATATAAGAGTAGTATTATATATATCAACGTACTTATATAAATTAATATGATAATATTATGTTATTATTATATATTTATATTTTAATAACTAAAATGAATTTTGATGCGAGTGAAATAAAATAAAATATATAAAAATTTAATAATAATATTATTAAATTATCAATCAATTTCTATTGTATGCTAAACATTATTGACAAACTTAATCATATTTGTTATATCAATTTACCTTACTTCTTTTAACTAATTTAATTGATTATGTATTTTCATTTATTCACAACTTTCATACCAACATTAATTTGTATGAAACAATGATATTAGGAATACAAATGCTTATACTAATTTATTTATATAAATTAATATAAAAATTATATTATACTCACACATTCTATATCATTTATAAAATTTTCTCATAATTTTTTTATTCACGTGATTATACAAAGTATAATCATATTTTAGAGATATAAATTTTTGATACAAAATTTTTTGTATAAATTAATATAGTATGATAATATTTATTGTCTTACGCTTCACATCATTTATTATTTATAATTATATTAATTTTATATTTTTATTAACTAATTTTTAGAAAAAAAATATATATATTTAGTATTACTAGTAAAATATACCATATTGATATTACTATTATGTTAGTTCATATTCCTATTGCTGTATTAATTTATAATAATAAATTTGTATAAATACTTTGTATTATTGGAGTAAAAACTAAGTGCAACAATATTTCAACAATTTCTATGGACCCCTAGGTTGGTATCACCACCTTGAGATCATGATATTAATGATACGAAAAGTAAAAGACAAGTTCTGGCTCCAAGAAATTATTTGCTTAATTATATGAAAAACAAATATTGTAACGTTTTGATTCTAAAGGGTAGGGAGTGGTGTCAGATTAAGAGTATTTGAATAAAGAGCAGTTCTTGACAAGTTTTAAAATAGTTATGAAGGTAGAAGAGAGTTCTACATTAAAATGAGAGAGAAAATTTCTGATCTATATAAGTAGAGTTGTAACTATTATGTTAATCAATCTTTTTAGGATAGGTGGTGGTTTATTTTCCAAAATTTTGTAATTAACTATATTTGAGTGAGAGTAATACTAAGATGGGTGACATCTCAAAAAGTCCTCATATTGATCTATTATCAAGAATAAAATCGTGAGACTCCAAGATTTAAGTCAAAGCGAATAATATTGTTGACAAGTATTGAACCAGGTCTTATAGTATGGTATAAAAACTAACTCGAAGATGAGCCAGATAAAAGATGGGGGCCTATAACATTTCAGTCCTAGAGGGTGGAGATTGGCACCTGAATGAAAGTGCCTGAGTAAGGAGCCGCTCTTGACAGGCTTTAAGATAGCTGTGGAGGCAAGAGCAAGTTCTACATTGTTAACGTCGTTTAAAATTTTGAACATAAAAATAGAGTAAAAAATAGAGTCGCCATCTATTCAAATAATGGTGGGATAGATCACCTAAAAAATTTAGATTCCAAGCTCAGAGGGCTGATTAAGTGTAGGGAAGATATTAGGCACCCTACAATATCC
>JAWDEX010201877.1:0-11495 GCA_035221805.1 Trichilia hirta
ATTTGTGAATTGTTTGTCACGCACAGGGATGGAGGAATGACGGAAATAGTGTTTGTTTTAACTGAAATGAGAAATTTGTTGCTGGCCACTGCTGCAAATGGTTATTCTAGTTGGAAGTCGAAGGTATAAAGGATCTATAAATTGCTTCTGCTACAGATGCAGATGGCCTAAGCTAGAAATCTACATATGTGCCATAATAGGGAATCATTCTTCTCAAACTATGCAGGCGGAAGGACTAATCGCCGGTAAATCTATTCTGGTGTTAATTAATTCTGGTAACACGCATAGCTTTATTGATTTTTCTCTTGTTAAAGAATTGATGCTGAGTCATGATAGAACATTGGATTTAGTTGTTGTGGTGGCCAGTGGAGAATGTTTATGTGGCCCTGGGGTTTGTCCAAGTGTATTTTTAACTATGGGTGAACATTAGTTCAATTTGGAGTTACTGAATTTGGAATTGTATTGGGAGTTAATTACCCATTAATTGGAATTTTTTACGATTGAAGATGTCTTTCGTCCATCAACGGAAAGAGGTAGAATTACAGGCAATAAAGGACTATTTTTGCTCCACTAATATTGCGATCTGCAACTTTTGTAGAAATTGCCAGGTTGGCAGAATTAAATCACTTCTTAGAGGAATTTTCTCCTCTTTTTGAGGAACCTTCCAGTCTTCCTTCATCTAGAGATCATGATCATTGCATTCCCTTGGAGTATGGAACAGGTCTAGCAGTAGTTCACCCTTATCGATATCCTCTCTTACAAAAAGAAGAAATTGAAAGACAATGTTTTGTGATGTCGAAACAAGGAATCATATGGTGTAGTCAGTCCCTTTTCTCTTCACCGGTGTTATTGGTCAAAAGGGTAGATGATAGTTGGCGCTTCTGCATTGATTATAGGGCTTTGAATGCAAAAACAATTAAAGACAAGTTTCTGATTCTAGTAATTGAGGAGTTGTTGGAAGAACTACATGGAGCTCAATTTTTTACTAAATTAGATTTATAGTCTAACTATCATCAAATTTGAATGTCACTTGCTGGTATTGAGAAAACTACTTTTCGTACCCACAGTGGGCACTTTGAATTTTTGGTAATGCCATTCGGCTTGACCAATGCGCCATTGACTTTATAGGCTTTGATGAACGATGTTTTTTGCCCTTATTTGCGTGAGTTTGTGTTTGTCTTTTTTTATGACATACCTATTTACAGCACCATTTGGGCCACACACACAAATCATTTGAAATTGGTTTTTTCACTTCTTCAAACTCATTCTTTGTTTATAAAAAAGTCCAAGTGTTTATTTGGTGAATTTCAAGTATCCTATTTGGGACATGTCATTTCAGCCGAAGGTGGATCCGAGTAAAGTCCCTGCCGTGTTACAGTGGCCTCTGTGATCCACTATTTGGGCTTTAAGAGGATTCTTAGGTTTTACAGGTTATTATCGCAAGTTTGTTCATGATTATGGCTTGATTGCAGTGCCATTAACCACCCTGTTGAAAAAGAATGCTTTTAGTTGGACTGAAGAAGACCTTGCTGCATTTGAGAAGTTGAAACAGTCCATGGCAGCCACTCCTGTTTTAGCTCTTCCTCATTTTTCTTTTATAGTTGAATGTGATGCATCTGACTTTGGCATAGGGGCTGTTCTTCAACCACAAGGGAAACTGGTGGCTTTTTTCAGCCATCCACTTGCCATGTGTTATCACCGATTACCAGTTTATGAAAAAGAATTAATTGGGATTAGAGAAGGCGATCCGCCATTAGCGACCTTATTTATGGGGGTGACATTTCTTGGTGCGGACAGATCACTATAGTTTGAAGTTCCTTTTGGAACAAGGATAAGCACGTCTCCTCAATAACATCGGTTAAGCAAACTTATGGGATTCAATTTTTCCGTTGAGTATCGAGCAGGACAAGAAAACGTGGTCATTAATGCATTATCTCATCACCATGAGGATGAGGGGGTCTACACTATTCCTACGCCTCAATTAGCACTGTTTGATTCTATTCATAATGAAGTTTCTTCCTTCCCAGACCTACAACTCTTAGTCCACCAAATTCAGGCAGGTGAAGCTTCTGATTCTTGGGATTATAAAGATGGGTTGCTCTTTTTCAAGAAGCGTGCTTATGTGCCAGCTTCTTTGTCACTTATTTCTGCTAGTATATCTACAATACATTCTCACTGCCATTTTTTATTGCATTCAAGGATATAAGAAAACCTTGAAAAGGATTATCGCAGATTTTTATTGGCAAGGTATGAAGAAAATGGTTCAAGAGTATGCTCGTGGTTGTGTAGAGTGTCAGCGGCACAAAGTTGAAAATTTTGCAACCTGCTGGTCTTTTACAGCCACCATCAGTTCCAGTTCAGATTTGGTCAGATATCTCTATGGATTTTATAGAAGGTCTTCCTCTTTCTCATGGTAAAAATGTTCTCTTAGTGACGGTTGATAGGTTTTCCTAAGTGCTCACTTCATTCCTTTGCTGCATCCATATACAACGGTAAGTGTTGCTCATCTGTTCTTTGATAATATTTTTAAATTACATGGGTTGCTGGGAACAGTGATGTCTGATCGGGATGTCACCTTTGCAAGCAACTTTTGGACTGAATTATTTCCTCTGAGTGAAACCAAACATTCTTTCTCCCCTGCATATCATCCGCAAACTGATGAGCAAACAGAGGTGGTTAACTGTATTGTGGAAATGTATCTATGTTGTTTCACTAGCTATCAACCTCGCAGGTGGGTAGATTGGCTTCCTTGGGCTGAATATTGTTACAATACTGGGTCCATTCCGCATTACAGTTCACTCCTTTTCAGGTGGTTTATGGCAGATCTCCACGTCTGCTTGATTATTGTACAAGACTTGCTAAAGTTGAAGCTGTGGATTTTGAGTTGAAGACTAGAGATGGGGTATTAAAGTCTCTTTGCGACCAACTTCTTTAATCCCAACTAGCTATGACGGCAACCATCGATAGATACAGTTTAATGTGGTAGACTCAGTTTCTTGTACAGTATAGAACTTTCTCCTAAATTTTATGTTTCTTTCAAATTTCTGGAATGCATTGGTCCATTTGCATCCGTTTTTTCATGTTTCCTACCTCAAGCTGTTCCATGGTGATGCAATGGTTGACTCCTCTTTACCACCGGTGCTTCAAGGAGTTCTGACAACTCAAGCTATATTGGATACTAGAACTTGCAATGGACAACATGAAGTACTTGTGCTTTAGGTCAGCTTATCTCCTGCTGATGCTTTGTGGGAAACTTTGTACCAGTTTTCAAGTCACTACCCCGATCTTGTGCATGAGGACAAGCACTTTTTGAAGGGAGGGAGTAATGTTATGGGTCTAGACAAGAGGTTTGGGTTAGTGTATAAGAGAGGACAAATGGCAGAAAAAGGACGGGAAATGGTTCAAACTAAGTATTTTCTGATTTATAGTATCTAGTAGTTATGTCATGTAATAAGTGAAATAAGAAATGTAATAAGTGAAATAAGAAATAACGGAGTTCCTTAAATATAGGAATTTAGTTATTTCCTATTGAGGGATGTTATTTGTTGTATTATTCGGTATAAAACCAGGAAAAAAAAGAATAGAATTCCAAATTTTTTTTTATTTTGTTTCTATGATGAGATTGAAGGGTCCTCTCTAAAGGAACCCTTATTCAATCCTTAAACATAGGTCATAAAGGAAGAAATTCTAATAAGAACTCAGGTTTTTTTATCAGATTTTCCAGCACAAAAACCCGTAAAAAGATCCCAAACTAAGGGGCCTAACATCTTGTGATGCACAAGCAGAAGCAAACGCCGCTTGTGCATACGCCTAACAGTCATGCATGCTGATGTGTTATTTGAAAGTATTGTATTTTAGACTTTATTATGATATTATTTGAAGGAAAAAAAAAGTGGAAGTATTATTCATTCTGTTTACACTAGGTAATTTGATTTCTTTTACTTTTCTTGCACATGGAGAAGGCTGTTGAAATATTGGATGAGATGACACGGGCAGGCATAAGTCCTAATGAACATAGATACACAACCATTATGCATGGCTGTGGATCATGGGTGACACTGGAAAAGGCATTTGAGTATCACTAGATTCAGAAATGAAGGTCTGGAGCTTGATGAATATACATACGAGGTACTGCTGAGGGCATACTGCAAATCCAGTGGGATGCACAGGGCTTTGGTGGTCACAAAAGAAATGAGTGCTCAAAAGATTCCAAGAAACTCCTTCGTTCATAACATTTTGATTGATGGGCATGAATTGTTTATAATCACAGAATCTATAGTTATTATATCAATGCCATATCTGCTCCCCATGTCATCTCTTCTGTCATTTCTTCTTTCATTTTGGGGATATCTTCAATGTGTCTAACCATCCCTTCATTCTGTTGCTCTGTTAATGAAGATGGGCCCCATGAGGTGATGCTTGGGAGGGTACTGGCCTTATGCAACAAATTAAACAAGAAGGGGTTCAACCTGACATCCATACTTACACTTCTTTCATGAATGCTTCTAGTAAGGCTGGAGACATGCAGGTAAAGTTCTTAATTCTGTCAAAAACAGTCCTTTATTTATTTCTCCATTTTACAACCAGAAGCATGATGAATTATCCTTTATTTTAGTGGTAGGAATGAGTCATTTATCCCCAATCTCAATTCTTGGTTTTTTACGAAGTCAGAATACACTAGGACCATTTAGGGTGCTTTAAGCATAGTTCAGATCGAGTGGTTATGTGCCCAGAGTAAGGACTGGATATATGGTCAGTTGTATGAATTTTCTATCCTTTATCATGTGAAAAAAATATATATATATATATTAAAACAAATATTACACTGAAAGGACAAAAGCTGGCAAAGGGTAGTTTTTCAATTTAATTAAAATTTAGTTTGAACCAACAAAGATGCACCCAGTCAATCAAAACAGAGTCAGCTGGACTTGACTCCACATGATTTGATCAATAAGGGTGATTGAACTATGGTGTCACCTGTGACTTCATCAATTTTGACCGGCCAAGCACTATCCTAGTTCAATAGCTATAGGTTTGGATTTGTTGGCACTTTTATTTCTTGTTATTGTTTAAATGTCGTTTGGATTGCATTTATTTTGTTTAATCTCTGGTTCAGCTACAAGTTAACCTTGCTTTTAAGGGAATGTCCTCCATTATCTGGTTGTATGTTTATATACTTCAGGAGATGGGAGAATGTTTTTGTACACTCACTGCATATTCCCCAACCTGCTTTTGTATTTGTGAATTTGCTCAATCTGTTGCTGCTTCATTTGACGGGCAAAACTTGTCTTCAAAGCAGTGTAGGACTCAACATTGAAATAATTCGTTTCCAAATAAGATGAAATGCCAGTTATGCGATCATACTAATTTGATTAAATAGCATTTTGTAGAGAGCAAACAAAACAATCAAAGAAATGGAAGTCAGTGGAGCAAAGCCAAATGTTAAAACCTACATCACATTAATTAATGGGTGCGCACATGCATCCCTTCCGGAAAAGGCATTGAAATGTTTTGGAGATATGAAGTTGGCTGGGTTGAAGCTAGACAAAGCTGTATACCATTGCTTGATGACATCATTGTTGTCGAGGGCAACTTTTACTGAAGCTTATTGCCCAGGAGCACTATCCATTTGCGGAGAGATGATAGAATCCGGGTTGACTGTGGATATGGGAACTGCTATTCACTGGTCTAAGTGTGTACACTAGATTGAGAAAACAGGTGGACAGCTTACAGAAGCGTTGCAGAAGACTTTCCCTCCAGATTGGAACTCATTCCCATTCAGTTGATGCAAATTCTAGTACTGACCCCTATGATGAACTTGCATTGGTGGCAATGATGATGACATATATTTTGCTGGTGGTTCTGAGGATGAGGACAGCGATGACGATGACGACTTTAAACACAGGTTATTGCTTTAACTTGGATGTTATGGGCTATTATGCATTTTGAATTTCAATACCCATTAGTTTTGGAATACAGGGATGCTCCGTGTTGGGATGTCTGGAATATTGACTGTAAACCACTAACACATTCCAATTTGAATAACCTCATAGGCTTCTGTTTGTAAGTTGCAGGCTCTTATTGAACATCTTTTAATTTTATTTCACGGTAGCTGCTGAAATTCTTATAATTTGATCTTAGGCAGAGAAATTCCAAACACGGCTGCGTAAAGTAAGTAGGAATGATGACAGAAGGGAAATCTATATGGTTTGTGGAAAGACTGATCAACACAATACAGTCGGCTTTTGAAACTTTTATTATTTATTATTTTAATAATATATTATAATATAATTTTTTATAAAAATTTTACTTGTACATTAGTGATATACTATTATTTTATATATTACATAATTATTGTATTTTTTAATTTATCCAAAGAGTTTGCTTAAAAAATTTATATTTTTAATATTATTTATATTTTTTTAGCCTTTAAAATTTATTGTTTCAATGGGAACAATAATTTTTTATCGGTATTAGAATATGATTAGTGGTTTTAAGGGTGCTGTTTTTCTATTTGGGCGGATAAATTGATACTAATTTTTTTAAAAAAATATTTGTAGCAACAAATTTCTTCTGGCAACATCAACTAGTTACTAGATGAGTTTTGTTTATTAAAATCAAATTATCTTTATTAGTAAATTAAATTTAGGGTGTATAAAAAATAATTTTTTTTTTTAAATTTGTTAAAATATAAATGTTTAAAGTATAAATAAATTTATTTTAATATAATTAAGTTTTTTACACATTATTATCGTATAGTTTTTTCTTTAAATATTATAAAAGATAAATTAAAATTTAAAGTATAAATAAATTTATTTTAATATAATTAACAAAAAATTAAATTTTTTACACATTATTATCGTATAGTTTTTTCTTTAAATATTATAAAAGATAAATCAAACCTTTTCATATCTTCGTAAACAGAATTTAAATTTTGTATCACATGTACCATTTTAGAGAATAATTTTATTAATTGAACTAACTAACACGATACTATTGAACAATGTGATCAAATTTAGCCTTATAATTTTAGTCATAAGTTTCATTTGATATTGTGGTATGATAATTTTTAAACTATATATTAATATAAAAATTTGTGAATTTAACTAAAAAAAAATTAGTATTGTTATGCATTTTTAACTTTACGTTAATATAAAAGGAAATGTTTTAATTTATCTACTGCTTTTTAGTGTTAGTATCACTTTCTACCTTACATTTTCAAAAATACCAATTATTTCCTACCATTAACATTCTTTCGTTTAAGTTTAAATTTCTTTTTTGGCAATTTAATACCTAAACTCTAATAAAATTGAACTAATTTTGTTTAATTAAAAAAAAAATCATTTAGAAAGTTTAAACCAAATTTCAACCATTATGATATTAATTATCTTAATAGTTATTTTGTATAAACATATTAAATGAATAACTAATAGTATATAGTAAAAACAAATAATAACTTCAAAAAATCGAAACAATAATAATCATAAAATTATATAACCAATAATAAATTTAAAAAATTAAAATTGAAAGTAATTATATAAAAATTTAATAAGTTATTGATTTTTATTTTTAGTAATAAATTCAAAAAAAAAAAATAGAAGTTAAAAAGTAAAAGTTAAAACTTATTGTAAAAATTCATTATAAGCATATTTTTTTAAAATAATCTCTTACTATATTATTCAAAATAATTACACTCGTAATAAAAATTCTATTTTATTTTTATAGAGAATTGTTTATTCAGATTTTTTTAAACTTATATTTATATAATTTAATAGTTATTCATTTATTTAATATATTTATATAATATATAATGCAATTTATATAATCAATTTTAGAAGTGGAAGTGGCAACATTTTTTAGACTCAAAAATATTTAGATGAAGTTTAGTGTTCAAATCTTCCTAGGGTAATTTTTTTCCTTTATTTCAAATATATCAAGCCTGCTTATGATATATAATATTGTTAAGATAATAAAATATTAAAATCATAGATTTAATTTATTTGCAGTTGAGACTTGATTTATTTGCCCGAAGAAGTCTAAGATTTAATTTTTTATTTAAATCGGTATGGTTCAGTTTGATTCAATTCTATAATATTAAATAGGTACAAATTTTAATTTTAGTCCAATTAAAATTTAGAATTTTTTTTTTTGTTGATTCCATCAAATCGAACCAGCATAATTTTTTTAATTTATTATTACCTATATAATTTTATAATTATGATCGTTTAGATTATTTTTGAAACTAATATTTATTTGTTATATAATATTAGCCATTCATTTAATATTTCTTTTTATAAAATGTATATTAAATAATTAATATCTTAGTGCTTGAGACTTGGTTCAAACTTTCTTCAGTGATTTTTTTTTTTTTTATTTTCAAATAAAACAGTTAATTAAATTTTATAAGAGTAAATGTGTCAAATTGCTAAAAAGGTTACTAAAGGTAAGAGGATAATTATTATTTAAAAAGAAAAATGGGATATTAGGAAGAAAACAAGAGAAAAATTAGAATATTTTCGGTGAAAGTACTATAATCTCAAACTTATTCCTTTAATAAGTATATGTTGTTAGTTAAAAAATGACTTTCATATTTTTTATTTTTATTTTTATTTTTTTCCCAGTGTCTACGTTTTATTAAAATTTAAAACATAAATTTTTGCCAAAAAACTTTTAAAACTTTAAAAGAAATTGTCTATTGATCAGATTGATAGTTCAATTTATTGATCATTTCCCATTTACATGATATTTCGATAAATCTGCAGGGTGTTAATGAAATTATCCTAGTCATTTGATCTAGACCAAATCATCCCTTTCTTTTCAAAAGTTGAACCTGCTGTTTTTGTTTTTCATAATTGCAACGGTTACTCAAAGGTTTCTCTTTGTCATTTTCTCCTTATTTATAAAATGCATTGGCTTCAATGGACACTTGTATCACATAACTCCAAGTGGAATTGATTTCCATGCCTTTTTTCCCCACGGTTTTTAACGCCCTCAAAGTTCATGTAGACTCTCCACTTCAATTCGTGCATGCAAATAATTTAATAATTTTTTAATTATATAAAATTTTATTAAAATTTTTCAAAAATTAAACTCATTTATGTAGTTTAAGTTATTTTTAATATTTTTTTTTTAGCTTAACACCTTAAATTGTAATGCTTCTAATAAATCTGTTTACTCGAAAATTGTGTTTTCTCACTCCTTACAAATAATCATTATTTATTTATTTATTTATTTATATAAATGAGCATAATTTGAGTCCATCTTCTAATTATTTTTTGATGTCATGGCTTCTTGTTCTCACAAACGAGACCAAAATGACGAGCATAATAGTGAAAAAAGTGTCAACGATGATATTTTGAAAATCATAAGTGAAGCTATTGGCAATATTGATCTGTTTACAGATCAACTTCGCAAATCTCTAGATCTGAATCAACCGGTATGTGATTTAACCTCGATCTATATAAACAAATTGTCTTATAATGTGGATTATGATAAGGTAAAATTTTTAATAATATAATATCTTCATCTCTTTTCAAAAATAGTTTTTCATTAATTCTTATCTCTTTTACTTTTCTTCTGCCCGTTAGTTCATAATTAAAATAAAGCATTTATATTAACTATAATTAAAATGATTATCTTCTTATTTTATCTATTTTTTTACAAAAAAAATAATTTACTTTAACATCAATATTGAAAATCTAACATTGATTTACTTTACTAATCAATTTTATATCATTTCTTTTGACATTTAATTACACTTAACCTCAATTATTTTCTTATATATATATTTTTAATTAGATTGAAACAGGAATAAACAACGGTATGAGCAAGGAAGCAGTGGATCCAGATGGTGAGCGGGCACCAAATCTAGACTTGAGTCTGAGCTTATCACTTCCAGGTGTGGACTTAAAAGAAAAAAATGAAGAATCATTAACTCAATCTGAAATTTCTTCCACATCTTCACAACGTTCATGCATGTCTTTGGACATAAACACCATCAATGAAGATCCTGTAAGCTACAACTTGAACCAGACAGAAGATCATCTGCCATCTCTAATTTTGATGGGCTGTACTGGCTGTCATATTTATGTTATGGTTTCTGAAGCTGAGCCCAAATGCCCAAAGTGCATGAGTTGTATTCTCCTTGACATGTTCAGGGAAAGCCCAGCCAAGAAACCAAGGAGGAATTAGGTAAGAGTGTTTGCTTTAAATTTCTCTTTTAATCTTATGTTCTCTTGATTAGTTAGTCTTATAAAAATTTTGCAGTTTTAGGTTGTTGGGAGTTACAATTTCTATATATTAAGTGGGACCTCTTGTATTTTTTTTAATTTTAAATATATTATGAATTATTTAAAGTAAATGAGCTCGTTATTTTTTGTCAGTTTGATTTAAGTATTTCCAACAAAAATCTTTGAATTAGATTATTAGTAACCGATTTTGTAGGAATGAATTTGAGCTCTATTTATTGTTTAAAAAACAAACCCTTATTGATTTGAGGGGGAGTAGTGGGACAGACAAAATAATTGAATTGAATTGGACGAAATTGACCCAATCAATTCTGTTTTAAATTATTATTATTTTTTTACCTTTGATATGATTTGATTCTTTTTTTAAAAATGCATTAGTACGGTTCGATTTTAATTCTATCAAAAAAGGAAAATATATTAATAAAATAAAATTTTAAATTAAATTAAACCAATTAAATGAAGTTTAGTTCATATAATAAGTTTATTTTGATTGATTCATAATATTGGAAGTAAATCAAAATTTTTATTTAATTTAATTTTTAAAAAATTCTAATTAAAAATAAATTTCTCTATATCCAGCAAATATAATTTTTTAAATATAAATTTTAAATACTCTCTTATTTTTAGACAGTTATACCTCTCATTAATAATCAGTATACAGAGATTGTATATATATAATGCGTAATCTACATATATAAGTTAGCAGAGTTTTGTCGTTTACAAGATTTAAAGTATTTTATTATAATAATTAAGTTCTAACATAAAAGATATTAATTTCGTATTTTTAATTTTCATAAAAAATAGCAACATCATATGATTAGATTGAATATTGCCTCTAATATTTTTCATAATAATTTGATTGTAATTATCATTTGCCCATTGAAAAAAAATCTGTGTTTGCTTTTACAGTTACACCTACAGTCGCCATTCCATTAAGTTTTTTTCCCCTTAACTTTTCTTGTTGTATAATCCTTATAATAAGAAAAGTATTTTAGACCCATTTCCACATAGTATTGTAGTATGTAAATTATAATTATTATAAAATAAAATTTTTAAATATTAATATAAAAAATATAAATCTTATTAAATTTTTTTAAATTTATTTTTAGGACACGACAAAACTTCTAGAATGATAAATAAAGGCTTGGTTTCCTTTTATCGTCAATTTTAAATAATTTTAAGATCTTCACTTTAAAAATTCAAGTGTATTTTTGTGGGGAGTGAGATTTCCAATCCTCATTATATATA
>JAWDEX010201898.1:0-11493 GCA_035221805.1 Trichilia hirta
TAACACCTTCCCTACACTTAATCAACCCCCCGAACTTGGAATCTAAATTTTTTAGGTGATCTATCCCACCATTATTTTGATAGATGGCGACTCCATTTTTAAATTTTTCTTTACGTCAAATTTTGGACGACGTCAATAGTAATCAACTGCGGAGGTAATGTCACACGCATATGCATTTCACAATGTAAAAATAGTGTTTCTTGCTAATCACCCTTGCAGACAGGTGGTTAGCAGAGTTAATCTAAGCAAGTCTCCATATATAAGCGTAGTTAATTTAAGCAAGTCTCCATATATATTTCTCATAAAAACAAATGTCTGTATTCAATAAGAAAAATATAAAATTTCTATTTGGGTATAAATGATATATTGATTTCATAAAATGGGTGTTTTTATATATATAGGTTTCTGATTTCAGATTGCTTGTTTGCTCTTGCGCTTGGGACCAGAATTAGGTTTGACAAAGGAGAGTCTTGTACGAGACCCATTATAAATTTTCACATAAAATGTTTTCATTTCAGCTTTTAATTGTTTAAGATTGGTTCTTAATCAATGTGCAACATGAATTATACACTTTAAAATATTATCTAAAGATATTTCAATATTAAATAAAAAAGTGACTAAACCTCACTAAAAATTAGTCTTAAACTTAATTTCTGGCAAAATACCATTTTCGATTGGAAAACTCGACAATCTTCAATTTTTGAACCTCTCTAACAATAAACTTAAGTGGTGCAATTCAAGCAAAGGATTGGTAATTGCTCGGGGTTATTCAATGTATCAATAAGTAACAACAGTTTAAGCGGAAGGGTCCCCTGCCTTCATTATTTTTGGACCTCTCTAACAATAAATTTAGTGGTGCAATTCCAACAAGGACTGGTAATTACTTGGGATAATTCGATGTATCATTTAGCAACAACAGTTCAAGATTTCTCCGTCCGATGTCTCTCAGTTGGCCATGTATTCTTATGTAGATTTTGTAGATTCTTTAAAACAATAAGCTGTAAGAATATTTAATCAAAAGAAAAGAAAATTGAGAGGAAGAAAGTGGTTATTATACATGAAATTTAATAATCATAATCATATCATCATCAAATTAATCAAGTAAAATAATTAATTAAAACAGAATGTTTTATGTTTTCAAAGCTTTTATTCTATCATAAAATCATTTGAATGACTTTGATTTGGTGCATGTTCTGTAATTGACTGCAAAGTCGGGGAAGAAGCAAATACAATGATAATGTTATACATGGTATGAATATTTGAATGTAGTCCTTTTCCCGAATAAAATGTATTGGAAAAAAATGCTGGAAAGACTATTGACTCCAATTTTCAACATCATTTTCATAGAAATTTAAATATCCAGTGAATATGTGGAGATTGAGATTCTATATATCAATTACAAGCTTTTATTTCATAGGACCCATTGAAAGAAAAATTTAATGAGTCTTTTTCCAGGAAAAAAATGTGTTGGAAAAACTGCTTGAATACCACTAAACCCAATTCTCATTCTCAATTCTATGGAAATTTAAGATTCTGTCAATTATAAGCTTTAATTTCATAGCACCCATTGACAGAAAAGTATAAGCAAGGACTCAACTACGGCATTTGCCTGTTTGTGTACAAAACCAAAATGTAGACCCACAATGCAACGTGTTTCTCAAGAATTTCTCAGGAGAAAGATGCCAATGAAAAAAACATTCCAAGAAATTTCAATTTCAGAGCGAAGAAACAAAGAAATGTATTTGCTTCAGGAATGTGAAAGTCTATAAAAGACTTCGAAAGGTCAAGGTTGGCTATTATTCCGGTTCGTTATGCGTGGGAAACTGAAACTGAAACTGAATCAAAGCTTCAATAGCACTACGCATAATTGTTTTTGTTCATACTTAAAACATTATCATGTGTTTGATTGTGTATGTATGACAATAAACGATAAAGTACAAAATAATATAAATTGTAGAGTTATAAGTAAAAAATCTCTTTGCATTTTTCAAAAGCCTCTGTTTTTACTTGCAGAAGTTCTTCAAGAGGATCAGCAGCTTAAAATTGCATATATATCTCAACTAAACGTAGATTTTGCAGAATATTTAAAACAATAAGCTATAAGAATATTTAATCAAAAGAAAAGAAAATTGAGAGGGAGAAAGTGGTTATTATACATGAAATTTAATAATCATAATCATATCATCATCAAATTAATCAAGTAAAATGATTAATTAAAACAGAATGTTTTATGTTTTCAAAGTTTTTTTTTTCTTAATTTTCTTTAATACTACATAAATGTTATAAAATCATTTGAATGGTTTTGATTTTGTGCATGTTCTGTAATTGACTGCAAAGTCTGTGAAGACACAAATACAATGATAATGTTATACATGGTATGAATATTTGAATGTAGTCCTTTTCCTGGAATAAAATGAATTGGAAAAAAATGCTCGAAAGACCATTGACTCCAATTTTAAACATCAATTTCATGGAAATTTAATAACCAGTGAATATGTGGAGATTGAGATTTTATATATCAATTACAAGCTTTCATTTCATAGAACCGATTGTCAAGAAAATATGTGGTGGAAAAACAGTCTGGAGACCATTAACCCCAATTCTATGGAAATTTAAATATAATAGGAACGGGTGGAAATAGAGATTCTGTCAATTATAAGCTTTCATTTTATGGGACCCATTGACAGAAAAGTATAAGCAAGAACTCATCTGCTAAATGCCAATAGAATTGTATGAAACACGGGAGGGAGAGAGAGTCAAGAAAGAAAAAAGTATCTCCTAGCAAAGTATTTTTAAATCATGGAGACAATTGTATTCTCCAACATTAATTCAACATTGTTGATGGTATCTCCTATTACTCTCTTCATTTTATATAAATTTCTGTTGCTACCTATGAAGCAGGGACACGGACCTGCCATATGGGTTCGACACGATTAGACACGAATACGGTGACAAGGTAATTTTTAAAATATGGGATCCAGCAATAAAATTTTTTTATATATATTTATTAATATAAAAATAATCAAAATAAATCTAGATTTCATTAATAAATATTAGTATAAGTCCCATTCTAATTAAATTATAATTAAATATTAAATTTTATTCAATAGTTTGAAAGCAAAAAATCTAATTTTAGCTCTCTTACTAGTATAGGTGCTTGTTTCCTCTACAGATTATAATCAATGAAATGTCAAGTGCATGTTCTTTTCAATATCTAATTATTTACCAACTTAACAAGGCTACTCTGATGATTATCTTCGTTCTTAAATTAAACCTTAGCCTGTACCAAATTTCCTGCTTTTTTAGTTATAATTCCCCTCATTTTTTGGCTATTATCACATTTTTCCGTGTCTTGACTGTGTTCGAACCGTGTACAATTTTTTTATTTTTTATTTTTTTGTGTGTGTCATGTCTTCGCATGTTGAGTACATATTTTATCTTTTCGAGCACGAGTACGACACCAATACAAGGTGGTTTAAGGCGTGTTTGTGCTTCATAGTTTGCTACTCAAACTCAACCATCTGAATTAGAAAAGGAAGCTTTAATGAAGAGCGGTTGGTGTAGTAGTAACAACGCATTATTACCAGTAACACTTCAAACCATTGTGATTAAACTGGAATCATTTGCAATTCAGCTATAAGCATCACTCAGATTGACTTACTTGAAAACCAAATAACGGGGGAGTTTGGCCGTCTCACTTTCTCTTACTGCCCAAACTTGTAATATATTGATCTCGATTTCAATCATCTCTCAGGAAGCATTCCATCACAAATTGGCTCTCTTGCAAAACTCATACACTAGTCTGTTGAAGAATAATCTTTAATATGAGTTACCAATTTCATATGAATAATTATTCACTCAACAAATGTATTCATATGTTATGTTAAATCATAATTACCTGTGTCCTTTAAACAGAAATTGAGAGACTACAAATTCTAGTTTTAAAAGATAACCAATTTGTGATAGAATAGTTGCAAAAGAGGTTATTGGAAGAAAATCAAAGAATTTCAAGACTTTCAATCTCCCCTGCAAGTCCTCCATTAGTAAATCTATATGAGTGATGGTTCCAACTGAATAGCAAAAGATGTCGCTCCAATTGCAATGAATTAAGTATTGCTGGTATAATTACTACTCTACCAAACACTTTGAACTAAAGTAATAATTACTATTATTCCGATTGTCAACCTTAATTCCAGGGAAACTAAAAGATGGTATGTATGGGTGAAAATTGAAAATTCTATCAATTACGAGTTTTGAAGTGGGGTCCAAGGAACCGATTCAGGGTATAAAATTCAAGGGGAAGAAAAATTGCTTTAAAATGCTTGTTTTTCCAAAAATTTAAGCAAATTCAATCAATTGGCTAGTTCATTTAACCCAACCTGAAGAGTTAAAAATTCAAAAGGGCATGGTTTATCTTGTTCGAATGAATTCCCTGATATTAAAGAATTTATTTAAACGAACTTAGAGGAAAATTCGTTCTAGAGGGCTTTCCTTTTAGTTGAATGAATCAGGTTATTTGTTCGATTGAACCTCGACGCCCACATTCTTCTAGAGAATGGAACAAAATTTTCAATTTGTTCAATTCAATTGTATAACTTTTTACATTTTTACCCTTATTTAATTTATTTTTTTATATATTTATTTTGAGTTTTAAGGATATCATTGTAATTACTAAAGACCCTAGGATTTGTCTATAAATAAAGAGCTTAAACATTTATGGTAAAAAAAAATAAATTTAAGCTTTACTCAAATTTTACATACTCTCTCAGACTATATTCTAGGGTTTCTAGAATATTTAGGGTTTACACCTAAGTTTATCAATTTTTGGTGAATTTGAGATTTTTTTTAGACCTAATCTTCTATTGAACTTGTTAAATATGTTACACGCTGCTTCAATTTGATATCAGAGCAAGAACACATAATCCTAATAATATAGCGAACAAAGTGAAAAATAACTATTTGAATGTCATTGAACAAGAAATGTAGATGCTGGTTTGGTTCGAATGGAGACTTGAGAGGTATATAGCTATTTCTGAGAATAAAGTTGCTATTATACATAAAAATCTCAAAAAAACATGTTAGGATTTGTACCTTTTATGAGTGAGCGTAAATAGGGGAGCGAGATTTACAAGTATAGTGATTAGGAGTTTGCCCCTGATTTACCTATTGCTAGACTAGACCTTATCTTTTGTACACTACCAACCTATAAAGATAAAGACAATGGGTCACCTAATTTATCAGTAACCATAGGAATTTGAGAAATGTTAGAGGTTATAGCCATAGTGGTGACGGTGAAAAATTTGTAGACAGCCAAGGAACTAATTAAGAGCTAAAAGAATTTTGGTCAAAGATAACCTTTCTAACTTTTGATGATTATTTGGATATAGAGGAATTCTTGGATTTTTGTTAAAAGTTGAAAATCTTTTGAGTATATGGACTTTTTAGAGGACTATAAAGTTAAATTAACAGCTTCTAAGTTAAAAAAAAATACTATTTGATGGGATAGCATACATGAAAGCCGTAAGAGAGAGGGTAGAGCACTCGTACACATTTATATAAGATGCAACAGATATTGCAAGCTAAATTCTTGTCACTAGATGATAAAAAAATTTATTTATTTAGTATTAGAGATTTAGTTAAGGGAAAAAATTAGTACACGAATACACTACCAAATTTATGAGATTAAATAAAATCAATAGTCAATGGGTCACTAGATATTTAGATGGGTTGAGATTGTCAATTAATGATTGAATTGGAGTACAAATAGTAAGAATAGTGGCCAAAGCTAGAAATTGTACTTTGAGGGTCGAGAGAATCGTATAAGAGCAAGGAAATAGATTATTAAAGTTTAGTATAGCCTTCTATAATTCTTATATTAGGCTTTCACAAGTAAATAGGCGCAAGATCATATTGGGCCTATAATCGAAAAGGTGATAAATGAAGCTAGCAATTTGGATAAGTAACTAGAAGGAAAGTTGCTAACGACACATCTATACCCAAAACTCAAAATCCCTTTACTAACCAATCGAAATCCTAATCCCATGAGTATCCTTTACGAAAGAGTATGAACTTGATCGATTAAAAAAAAGGAGTAGAAAAGGTGATATATGACTTAAATGATAAGGATGAGTATAAAAAAGAAGTAGATGTTTCAAATTTAGTTAAATTTTCATTAGTGGAGTTTCAAGAGATCATTCCGAAAGTTTTCAATTAACTTACCCCTTAAGTAAGATATTTAATACCGTGTAAAATTAGTATTAGAAGGTGAATGAAAAACTAAATTCAAGACTCAAGATAGCTTGTTTGAGTGGTTAGTCATGCTATTCAATTTGAGTAGTGCTTTTAACCATCTTTAGTGCCTTACAAACTAGACCACTAGTAGGGAGATTTGCAAATTTATAAATTCCATTAGAGAAATAGCTAGTGTCAGCCTTGTAAAGGAAAAAAAAGGAAATTGTCTTGAGGACGAGGCAAGTTTTCCACTTTAGTAATTGACCAAGGTATGTTTGCTTAAGTGGGTGGACAAGAGAGGATTATATAGGTTAGCATAATACTTTATACCCTTATCTTCTTATTACTATTAATTATGGTGTTAGATGAGTAGGAATGATAATGGGATATTTGAGTAAGCTAATGGCACAATTGTTAGGGGTGGTACATCTTAGGATTTAGATAAGTTGTTAATAAGATGTAATAGTTTTAAAGAGTTGCTAGAGTTAAGTCATTAAAGAGGCAATGGAGTTATGTATATGCCTACTGGCGGATTGATATTAGAGTTGAAATGAGAGGAGTTAAGCCAAAGATGTAAGTTATTTCGGACTAAGTGTAGAATCAAGCTCAAATTTTTGGGGTGATTGTCGAAGGTGGCGATGAAGAAAACATCATTGGAAAAAGGGCAATTTGAGAGCTTTAATTCCAATAGAAGAGCACCCAAATCCTTGTACCATTGGGTGTATTAAGTTCAAGAGAAAAATCCAAGTAAACAAGTGATGCAAGGTTCCATTCTTCATTGGAAAGTACCATGACAAAGCATATTATGGTGTGATTGACATAAAAGCTTCTCACATGTTGTTTAGTAGGGGCGAAGCAAGTTGACTCCAAGGTAATTTCGTGTAAAGAACCTTAAGGAGAACCCGAGGAGGCCACATAGTTGCATTTATTAATGGTGAAAGATTTACCTATTAAAGGAGATAGGTTTAACCCAAAGTTAGACAAGCCACCATTAGTGGAATTTCTAGAGTTTTCCGTGAAGATCTTCCTAAGCATGACTATTGGCATCATTGGAGATTAGTATTAAAATATGCTTTTCTTCATTCTTGGATTGACTAGCTTAAATCGCTTTGGGCGGTGGATCATTTTCAATTCTTAGGTGAATGAAAAATGATCGAGTTATTTAGGTTATTATTGTCAGTAGCTCAGGGAGTGGTAAGGACAACAAAGGAGTGTGCTCTGAAGTCACGATAAACTTGATGTCGAGTTTTCTGAAGTGGAGGAGATTGATGTAGGGCTTAGGAAACTAATTCAGGGTATCAAATTCAAGGGCAAGAAAAATTGCTTCCATAGACTTGTTCTATAGAAATTTAAGCGAATTTAATCAACTATTCAAATCGGTTAATTCATTAGACCAAATTTGAAGAGCTAATTTTAGAGGGTATGGTTAATTTCGTTCAAATGAATTCCTTGATTCATTTGAATGAATCAAGGAATTCATTCGAACCAACCTAGAGGAAAATTCTTTTTTGAGAGCTTCATCTTTTCGATTGAATTAATTAGGACATTCGTTTGATTGAACTTGGGTGCTAAAGTCTTCTAAAGAGTGGCTAAAATTTTGATTGAATGAAATTTTCAATTTGTTCAATCAAATCACACGATTTTTTTTTATGTTTTTACCCTTGTTTAGTTTATTTTTTTTGCATATTTATTTTGAGTTTCAAAGATATTATTGTAATTACTCAAGGCCCTAGGATTTGTCTATAGAGAGCTTAAACATTCACAAAAAAAAAAAGAAAAATAACTTTAAGCTTTAATCAAATTTTACATACTCTCTCAAACTATAATCTAAGGTTTTTAGAATATTTGGGGTTTACACCCAAGTTTATCAATTTTGATAGATTCTAAGATTTTTCGACATCCAATTTTATGTTGGACTTGTTAAATAGACTACACGCTGCATCAAGTTTTAATTTCATACATAGAAAAAACCCTACTGACCATTTATAGATATGTTAAGAAAAGCAAGTGAAAGCAAGAAGACTTCTCCCAATTTCCAATAAAACCTTATAATTAATAAAACACGCAAAGGAGAAGCACCGCTGAGCCAAATCTTTAAGTCAACTAATTAGGCTATGTTCAAATAACGTAGAGGTTGGGTGAATAAATAATGCTGGTGAGTCATTCTCAACTATTGACCCAACTACTCTTAACCTTTTCTTAGTTGACTAGTAACGAATATTTGAGAAAACTTAATCAGCTAAATCTTGCTGTCGCATGAATTTTTTTTTTTTTTTTTAAATATTGGAGAGAACCGAATTCTCCAATATGAATTCAAAGTTGATGATATCTGCTATTACACTGTTAATTTTATGTAGAATTCTTGTTGCTACTCAAACTCAGACGTCCAAATTAGAAAGGGAAGCTTTAGTGAAGAGTGGTTGGTGGAGTAATGACAGCAGCACTTCAAACCATTGCAATTGGACTGGAATCATTTGCAATTCAGATGGAAGCATCAGTCGGATTGACTTATCTGATACAGAAATCACAGGGGAGTTTGGCCGTCTCAACTTCTCTTGCTTTCCAAACTTGGAACATATTGATCTCAGTATGAATTATCTCTCAGGAAGCATTCCATCACAAATAGGCTCTCTTTCGAAACTCAAATACCTTAGTCTACGGAAGAATAATCTTACAGGTGAGTTACTAATTTCATAAGAAAAATTATTCAGTCAACAAATGTATTCACATTTTATCTTAAATAATAATTAAAGGTGTTCCCTCCAAGGATATTGGGAGAATGAAAATTCATGAAATTCTCTCATCAGTAGTAACCTTTGTTATGTCATGAAATTTTTATGAATCTTATATTTGCGTATTTGATATATATTTGAGTTATTCTCATGAATTTTTTTTCCACAATTTAATTAAATATTTTTTAATATAATTAATATCAAAATTTATTGCTTCATGTAATAACTTATTCCTGATAATTTTTTTTTTATTTTGATTTTTTTGAATTAGTATAAAATTGATTTATTCATTAATTTATATGCAAAAAATCTTTTCGTTATATTATTATTATTATTGCTAAAAAAGATAAACTTTTTAGCTCTAAGAGAATATGTATTTACATGTTTATGTTGTCTAAAATTATACCTTTGTTGTGGGGGCTATTCTCGTAAAAACTGAGACGTTTACAAAATTTGAATATCTCAATTTTTCTTCTAATGATCTTTTTAAAGTATTCCATAACAAATTGTTGTTTTAACAAATGTTACCTCCTTTAAGTTGTATAACGGGAAACTTTCATGCAAGCTTATATATTGATTAACTATGTTTGTTGGACAAGTGAATATTGATGAAATTTCTCCTGTATTTCAATTATAGGTAAAATTCCTCTTTTTGTTATTTTTGTTATCTCAAGAACATGATTACTTATTTTTAGTTTTAAATTTTATTTATGTCATCTTCTTTAGCCAAAATAAAATTACTTAAATTTAACGCATATATAAAATTCTTAACATGTTATATTTCTTTAAAAATTATGTTTTATTAATTAATAATTGAATCTTATATTTGTATGTTTGATATATATTTGAATTTTTATTTTCTATAATTTAATTGAACTTTTATTTCTTATAAATTTTTGTTTAATTTTGTTTTTTCAATTGGTATAAAATTGATTTATTTATTAATTTATATTAAAAAAAATAGTTTTGTTATCTTATTATTATTGTTAAAAAAGACTTATTCAATAAATTTTCAAGCTCTGCCAGTGTATGTATTTACATGTTTTTGTTGTCTGAAATCTTATATTAATTTCAGGGGCTATTCCCGTAAAAATTGGGAGGTTAACGAAACTTGAATATCTCAGTTTTTCTTGCAATAATCTTTTTGGAAGCATTCCATCAGAAATTGGTGCTCTAACAAATATTACCTACCTTCGGCTGCGAAGCAATTATCTTTCAGGTAAACCTATATATTGATTAACTATATTTATTGGACAAGTGAATATTGATAAACTTTCTTCTCTATTTCAATCACAGGTAAAATTCCTTTTTTTGTTATTTTTGCTATCTCAAAAACATGATTACTAATTTTCATTTTTAAATTTTATTTATATCATCTCCTTTAACCAAAATAAAATGACTTAAATTTAACACATATATAAAATTCTTGACATGTTGTATTTCTTTAAAAATTATGTTTTATTAATTAATGAATTGAATCTTATATTCATTTGCATATTTGATATATATTTGAGTTATTCTTTCGAATTTTTATTTTCTATAATTTAATTGAACATTTATTAATATAATTAATATCAAAATTTCTTGCTTCATGTAATCACTTATTTCTTATAAATTTTTGTTTAATTTTTTTTAAAAAATTATCATAAAATTGATTTATTTATTAATTTATATACAAAAAAGTAATTTCATTATATTATTATCATTGTTACAAAAACCTATTAAATAAATTTTTAAGCTCTGTCAATGTACATATTTACATATTTCAGTTATCTGAAATCATATTTTAATTCCAGGAGCTATTCCCGCATAAATTGGGAGATTAACAAAACTTAAATATCTCAGTTTCTCTTGCAATAATCTTTCTGGAAGCATTCCATCAGAAATTGGTGCTCTAATAAATATTACCTACCTTCAGCTCAATAACAATAAACTTTCAGGTAAGCCTATATATTGATGAAGTATATTTGTTGGACAAGTGAATATTGATAAACAATTTTCTATATTTCAATCAAAGGTACGATTCCTCCCGAAATTGGCAACCTGGAGAGTCTGGAACGGTTGTATTTGGACTATAACAACCTCACGGGATTTATCCCTTCAACTCTTGGTCATTTATACAATTTGATCGATTTGTCTCTCTGTTTCAACCAACTCATAGGCTCAATTCCATTAAAGATCTGTAAGCTTAGAAAGCTATATTTTCTTGATTTGAGCCACAACTTTATGAATGGAACTATCCCTTCCCTTCTTGGGGACATGCCATCTATAGAATCTATATATCTTAGTCACAATAATATCTCAGGCACCATTCCTAGATCTTTCGAAAAGATATCCGACTTTGACTTGTCATACAACATGTTAGAGGGTGAAATCCCCATTGGTCTTCAAGATACAAGCCAACCGGAGCAATTTATAGGAAACAAAGCTTTATGTGGTCAGTACCTTGGCTACTTTCCTCCTTGCTCAACAAACAATGCCTTAAGAAAGAAGTCAATAAAAATTAGAACCATTCTCTTCATCACAATTT